>APFE030335164.1:0-13411 GCA_000404065.3 Pinus taeda | reverse complement strand
TAACCCCCCGGTTCACTACGTAGGTTAGTCATGGAAAGAATATAACACAACCCAACAATATCAACCCCTAATGTAGTCCATTCTTGCATGCCATATCTACTTAGACTACAAAAATGCATGTGTGGTATTCATAGGCTTAGGGGAAATGCATGGCAAAGTATTTCAGCCTAAGGTAGCATGATTTATTGTTATAGATGGCTAGAAATATGGCAACATGATGGATAGGTTTACTATTTTTAGCAGTAAAAGCATTTTAATTGTGAGCTTATTTGCACATTCAGGTACATGACATCATCATGTATATTGGAGTTATAATGCCCTCAAGGGGAGCTATGCATCCATCTAAGGTTTTACGATGCATGGAATAGTCTCATCATACTTTCACTCATTTTTTTATAACATATTTATCTCTTTGTCATCATGAGTTAGAAGTTGTGAATCAACCTTGTATGTAATCATTTATGACCATCACTATCATTGGCTGATTTTCTCTATTGCTGGTCATGAATAAGAGTGAAAATCTTGTTTATGGCATGAAATATAATGGAAAATTAAAATCATCCCTATATGCACTTCTAAGTGAAAGATTCAACCTTGTATTTTCATTTCTTTTATCATTGGCTCATGGTGGATTCGTCCTAGAGTAAAAAAAGTATGGGGAGAGAGTCAAGTTGAGACATATTTCAACCATATATGATCATTTTTTATTGTTGTTTGAGTATTATATAATTGGGCCATAAGTGAGAGTCACACTTCAGCCATAGAGCCATCCTGGTGTTTAGCTTACCTTCATAAGAGCTCTGAGAATTGAAAACCATATATGGGCTATTTGAATAATTGTTGCCGCCATGTATTAACATTTTACATCCTTACACCTCCTTATGTAAGCCCTATAATAACATGCTTATCATTTGGTACTAGTAGTTTGTCAGTTTGATGAGAAATTCTTTGAGTCTAGCATGTATTATGGGGAGTTTTTGGATACATTTATTTTACACATGAATGGAATGTTAGATTCATTGTTTCAATAATGGATGTCATTTTTATAGTTGTATAATTTCATTGTCGAGCCATATTGGTTGCATTTCATGGTGACAGGGATGTAGGAAAGAGTCAAAATTTCAGCCATGTCTAGATGGATGGAGTTATGTTACAATCATGTATTTTTATTGTTTAAGTCTTGTATCTCATCTATTAGCCCTATACTTTTATTATATATCATTTGGCCATGAGGTGTATGGTGTCTTGGTCTGTTTGAAAACCTCTTTCTTTCTTCAAGGAAGTATTTCTAGGAGCTAATGTTGATTACAACAATGTGGAGAAGATGCTTCCAACCCCATTACATGTTAAGGGGGAGCATGTTCAACTTGGAGAAAGCATGATGTTGGCCTTGTAATCATTAGTACAATCATGTATTATTAATAAGACATGCATTTCATTTCATCATGATTTTTTGGATGAATCTTTGAAATGTTTGATGGTTGATTAATATTTTTCTTCAGGCAAGGATGCATAGGCAATAGTAAATGTCGATGAACAACAATTTTCATGAGTGTATGAGGATAACCTTCAGGGGGAGTATGCTACAGTTGGAATTCTACCTTGTTAGAGATATGTATTATATGTTGGCCTTGCTATGTATTTCCCCTTCTAATTGATGTCAAAGGGGGAGAGTGTATTGAGCTTAGCTTGAGAGGTCAATATTATGAGAGAAGATTAGGTTGACATCAATTTCAAAGGGGGAGCTTGTTGGAATTGTAGTATTACCATTAATTTCAACCAGTGTTTAACCATGTAACGATGATTTTTATGCCTTGTATTGATCCAATGTATATGTTTTGATGAGTGCTATAGTGTCTCAATATTAGGTGTTCATGTCTTGAAGCTAAGTTGTAGATTAGGCGGAAGAAGGCTACAAATATTAGGTGATATCCTGCTAATGCAGGTAATCAATTATGTATAGTGCATATAACGTAGGTAGAAATTTTGTAGGTTGCATTATAATGAACTTTTGCATTATAATGAACTTCCCAAATGAAAGTGGATAATTACTACCTATAGGTGGATTCGATCGCACTGTTTGCACATTCTAGCCAATTCTAGGGGCATTCTCCATGGTATTTTAACATGGTATTTGATTATTAGAGTGTATTTTAGATGGCCTTCATCTAGAAGATGGATAAAGTGAAAAATAAGTCTCTCATTGCATGAAGATGATGGAGGATCGAGTTAAGGTGTAGAATACTACAATATGAGAAAGAGTATTTGTGTCTCCATATCTTTGAGCCCTTATAGTTTAATCATTTCAGATATTTTATTTACAGGAGGCACCTACGTGTTGGAGTGGTTGGTTCTTTTGAGAGTGTAATTCATTACACGGGATGGATATCCAATGGTAAGAGGAGAGACATAGTTGTAGTAGATTTCGAGAGGAGATCAATTTTATTGTAGAGTTTCATGTGCATGCTTCAACAAATTTTTGATGTAGGTTCATGAAGGAATTTGACGGAGGAAATTTATACTATCATGGAGTTTGGATTCTAGAATGTTTTTGTAGAAATTCCTTGCAGAGTCGAAGTGCTTATGTAATTTTCTAGAACAAAATAATTGAATCTACTCTACTCATTAGTAGAAACAATTAATCAATTGAGAAATCATGAAGAAAATAAGAGAAAGTATTGAATCAACACATTAAACAATGATTTCCTAGGGAAAGCCACAACTTGTTGGAAATAATACTAAGAGGGGGGGTGAATCAGTATTATCAAATCAATATAACTTTTTCATTTCCATATTCAGATTCATATACACTACTTTAGTTAAGGAAAACCGCATGTATACGCAACTGTGTGTAATGAAACAAGTGTATATCTAGTAAACTTATAATTCAGTTAGTTGCTTCTTGATGAGTGCATCAGAACATTATTAACACTATGAATAGTAAATAGGACCAGTAAAGCAAAACAAATAATCACACATAAGCAACACACATGAACACCAAGATGTAAGGTGGAAACCCAATGTGGGTGAAAACCACCTGTTGCAATTCGTCTCCATCTTCTTTTAATTAGAAACTTCTTCTGACAATGATTCTGTACTAGTGTAGTCTTATACCAGTATGTAGGCTGCTACTTGCAGAAGGCTACAACCTTATCCATTCTCCAGCTTCTCCTAGAAGGGAGCTACAACCCCCTTAGCTCTTGTACTATTTGAGGTACTAGTACATACGTGCTGACCTACAGAAGGCTACAACCTTCTCTTTTCTTCCAGGGACCACGTTTCATAAATTTTCAGACTAGATCCATGAATAACATCAATCAACCATCAAGTATATCTGCTTCAACCAATCTCCTTTGTACAACCCAATACTAAATCAACCAGTCACTTCTTAGAATGTGTAACCAAAAAACAGTAATAGTAGCCAGACACCAATTCTGAACCCAAAACACTGTAGCAATAAACAGAAGTAGGTAAAACATATTTCATGAGATGTACACTACTACAATATGTAGAAACCTGCATACATACGTAGCGGTATTAAGGCCAACCAACGTATATGTTGTCTTCACTTGATTAACCCACGTGTATACGTGACTCTAATGTGCCGAACCTGCATACAGATCTATAAAAGATAATTTACCCCTTTTTACTTAATCAGACATCAGTTATACCCAGTTTATCAAATTTATAGATCTAATGATGCGCCAATTATAACAGATCAAAAATCACACAATGATACTACTATTAAAGCTTTAAGATCTCAACCCATCAATAGAACTTATCCATCTTTTAGTGCTCAGGTTCCTCCTTAGTTCAGATCCAGCAATGCACCATAACCCAATTCTAGATCTTGCTCTTCATAAGATATTCAATACTTGAGTTGATTTCTTTGCCAAATGATCTCCTTCCCTTTTTATAGTCTTAGGTCTTACTCAAAACATGGTCCAAAACCATTGAGAACTAATACTAGGGACCCAATACCTGGGTTCAACACTTCGGACGCAATACCAAGGTCCAAAACCATACGTCCAATTATAACGGACTAAATACCATGGACCAAAAATAAGTTTTCCCATATGTACGCACTTTTCCTTGCATGAAAGTGCGTGCATACGTATACACGCCTTTTGATCGTAGAACCTGCATGTATACGTGACTTGGTTAGGAGAAACCTACGTATATCTCTTTTTCTTTTATTCTGAGAGCCTGAATTGAGATCTTCCATCTGAGTGAGTTGCCATCAAGGACAGCACCTGTGCCATAGTGCCAAACCTGTGTCATAATGCCAACAATCTCCCCCTTTCGACTTGATGGCAACCCCAAGTCACGCAATGTCATTCTCCCCCTTTGTCATCAAGGGCAAAGGGTTATGCTGGCCCTGAGTTCATGATTAAATCTCTGCTCTACTATGTTGTCCATGCTCCCCCTAACTATAGGCAAGGTCTGCAAGAAGATGTTCTACAAGAAGAAACATGACTTTATACATCATAAATGACCTTCCTATCTCCAAATACTCAAACATACATCCATCTCCAAACCAAGTGGAAATATACCAATATTGACTCATCCACCCAACCAAGTGGGGATACACCAAGAATTTACACATGATAAAACAAGAACATTACATCATCCATCCCAGGCATAGTGGCGAAACCAAGATAGGCCGTTACATGACCTTGATAAGAAAAGAAATACAAGACATAGAGATGAAATATCTACAACAAGACTATTATAGTTATCAACAACTATCATCAGTAGCATCTGTCAATCATCATTAAGACTAGCAACCATGTTCTCCCTCTGCACCTGTTCCACCTGAAACCAAAACAACTGAAATTGAACTAAAATCTTCTAAGATAATGCCAACAATGCATTATTAGAAGTATATGCTCCCCCTGAACCTCTCCCGGATGGTCTCTGTCAGACCCATATCAGACTCTTTCCATCCTGAGTCTGGCCCCACCGCTTTTCTTCAAACCAACATATATGCGACTGTACCCACAGAAAACGGTGTATTTACACGAAAACTCGCATACAACCATTAACCTCTGAAACAGACAAGTTTCAACAGCAAGATGATGCATCAACTACTCCCAGCTTTTGTCTGAGGTATTCCAATGTCTCCCTAGGCAATGGTTTGGTCAGTATATCAGCAACTTGTTCCTTGGAGGAAACATACTCTAATTTGATCTTTTTTTCGAGCACTTGTTCCCGAAGAAAATGATATTTGATAGGTATGTGCTTGGTCTTTGAATGCAAGACTGGATTCTTTGAAATACTGATTGCACTTGTATTATCACAAAAAATGGATATAGGTGGAGTACAAGTGATTTGAATGTCTTGCAATGTTTGCATCATCCAAAGGAGTTGTGTGCAACAAGCTTCAGCAGCTACATATTCTTCTTCAACTGTAGATAATGCAATTGAACTTTGTTTCTTTCTAAACCAAGATACTATTCTAGGACCCATGAAGAATGCACCACCACTAATGCTTTTTCTATCATCCATGCTTCTTGCCCAATCTACATCTATATATGCATGAAGTGTGAGATCTGTACCTCGAGGATACCATATGCCATAGTTCTGAGTTCCTTGAAGATACTTGAAAAGTCTCTTAACTGCCTGAAGATGAGTTTCATTTGGATTTGCCTGAAACCTTCCAACTATTCCCACTGCATGCATAATGTCTGGTCAGGTACCTGTTAGATAAAGCAGACTACCAATCATGGATCTATAGGTTGGTTGTTGTATTGCTGCTGATTCGTCATTTCTGCTAAGGCTGCATCCTATTACCTTAGGGGTACATATTGGTTTCTAATCCTCCATCCCATATTTCTTCAAGATTTGCTTGAGATACTTGGTTTGTGATAGAAAAATATCGTCTTTGTTTTGTTGGACTTGTAGACCAAGAAAATATGTGAGCTCACCAAGCAGGGACATTTCTATTCGTTTTTGCATTATCAAGGCAAAGTTTTGACTCATGTCTTCTTCATTGCTTCCAAAGATGATATCATCAACATATACAACAAGTATTAGCAACTTATCATTATCAATTTTTATATATAGATTGTTGTATGTTGATCCTTTTGTAAAAGCTTGTTGATGGAGGTACTTATCCAAATGATAACACCAAGCCCTTGGAGCCTGTTTAAGGCCATAGAGAGCTTTTTTGAGTCTACATACAAGTTTTGGATCATTTCCAAGGATAAAATTGTCTAGTTGCTCAATATACACTTCTTCATCCAAGTCTCCATTCAGAAAGGCAGATTTCACGTCCATTTGAAATAATTTGAACTTCTGAAAGCTAGAAAGAGCAAGGAACATTCTTATGGCCTCAAATCTAGCAACTCATGTAAACGTTTCTTCAAATTCTATACCTTCTTGTTGCGCATACCATTTACAAACAAGTCTGGCATTGTCTCTAATAAAATCTCCATTTAATATCCATTTTGTCCCTATGACATCCTTATAATTTGGTCTAGGAACCAACTCCCAAGTGTTATTCTTTTCAATATGCTCCAGTTCTTCATTCATGGCCTTCACCCAGCATTCATCTTTGCATGCTTCACTTACATTTTGTGGTTCAGTGGAGGAGAGCAATGCTAGATAGCTTGAAGCTTCTGAAATAGTTCTTCTTGTTTCTACACCTGCCTCTTTTTGCCCCAAAATTTGAGTTTCTGGATTATTCTTCTGAACGTACCTGGATGGAGTCTTTTCTTCTATCCTTATTTGTTCTTCTGGCGCCTCATGAGTTTCTTCTTCATCATAATTCTAATTTGATGTTGAAGGATAGTCCTCATCATCTTCAAAATCTTTGGATTTTACCTTCCTAGGAATGTTTCCTTCTTCATCAACCACTACATCAATACTTTCAACAATTTTTCCAAGTTTTTTATTATAACGCTTATATGCTTTGCTGTGGGGGGGGGTAACCAAGGAGAATGCCTTCATCTACTCTAGGTTCAAATTTGCGAAGGTTTTCATCAGTCATTTTGATGTAGCATTTGCTTCCAAAAATTTTGAAGTATTTTACTGTGGGAGTCTTACCATACCAAAGTTCATGAGGCATTTGAGTGTTGTTTACCCAGACATTTGTCTTGTTGAGAATAGTAACTGCAGCAAATGCGGCTTCGCCCTAGAAGGTTGCGGGAGTTCCAGACTCATCAAGCATAGCACGAGCCATTTGTTGAACCATTTTGTTCATCCTTTCCACAACTCCATTTTTCTGAGGAGTCCTTGCAGTCGAGAATTCCCTTCTTATTCCATGTTCTTCACAAAAATCGAAAAATTCATCTAAGGTAAATTCCCCTCCTTGATCAGACCTGAGGCATTTGATTCTGCAATATGTTTCATTTTCAACCAAGGCTTTGAATGCTTTGAACTTTTCGAAAGCTTCATCTTTATGCTTCACAAGTCCTATCCAACACATCCTGTTAAAGTCGTCAATGAACAATATAAAATATTCTTCTCCTCGAGGTGACCTTTTCCTAGATGGACCACATGCATCAATATGGACAAGTTCAAGTGGCATGCTAGCTGATCCTTCCTTCTCAGAGAAATTAGTTCTGGTTTGCTTACCAAACTGGCATGATTTGCATATTGTATTGTCTGGAATTCTGATGTCAGGGAGATCACAAACCACCTGATATTTTCATGCTTTCCTTATCTGAGAGAAGCTTAGATGCCGCAATCTTCTGTGCCATAGCCAGTGTTGATCATTCTTGCTTAGATAGCATTATTGTTGTCCTCCCTTGAGTAAAGATAAATTATTGGGAGTTCTATGCCTTTGATCATTGTTTCTCCTATATCAAGCTCACGAACAATACATCCATTTGATCGAAATATTACCTCATTTCCCTGATCACACATTTGACTGACACTCAATAGATTATGCTTTAGGCCATCAACATACATAAAATTTCTAGCTTTGACCTTTTATTTCAAAAGAACATAACCTTTACCTTTTATGAGTGCAAGGGTGTCATTTCCAAATGAGACCTTCCTTTCCTTTTCTAAGGCACTATATGACTGAAGGTTTTCTTTATCACCTGTCATATGTTTCGAGCATCTACTGTTGATGTACCATTGATTTTCCTGTCCTTCCGCATATAAGGCTATCCCACATCTTTCTGGTTGCGGTTCTTTCTTTCTCCATGTTTTGGGACTCAATGAAGCTTGCTCCTTCTGAGTTGTTTTCCAAAACCTACTCCTGCATTCAGAATCTTCATGACCGAAGTTGTTGCAAATAGAACATTCTATTTCATTCTCAAGAGTAGGAAAGTTATTGTAGGTCCTTTTCATGATCCCAGTCACACTCATTTGTTTTTGAGCTTCTCTAGTCATGATGGTCTTGTAGGCAACATATTGAGCTGCTTTGTGACCAAAGATATGACAAGAGAAACATTGGCCATTGAAGAAATTCCTACGATTATCAAACCTACTGACCAAATGATTCTAGTTTCCATTGACATTCATTCTTGACGCAAATTGAGAATGATTTACCTGTGCTTGGTTGTAGCTTCTATTCATCCTTGAAGTAGATTGCCCCCGATTTACTTGGTAATCTTTGTTCATTCTTGAAGTAAGTTGTCCCTGATTTACCTGGTGATCTGCATTATGCTTTTGCTGTTGATTGTCAACCTGTTCACTTTTCCTTGCTGCATCAAGATAACTTTTGGAGGTGGATGGCTTTTGTGCTTGCCTCTGTGCTTGAGATGCTTCTTTAGTATATCCAAGACCTGTCTTGATTAGAGGAGAATGCTACACTTTGATAATCTCATCTAAAGTTTCAGATCCTTTAGCAAATCTAAGATTAAGAGCTTTTGATTTCTCAATATCTTTCCTAAGTCCCACAATTTCACATTCTAACTTTTCATTTTGGAATGTCAGAGTATGTATAATCATATTATTTTCCTCTAAACAAATTTTAAGTTTAGAAATTTCTTCATAAAGACCTTCTTCACCTATAGCATCCAAGAAATCATCATCTTCAAAGGCCATCAAAAGTCTATAATCATTAAATTGTTCATCTTCATCACTATTTGAAAATCCATCACTGTCTTCATGTGTATAATAGCTCTTCTTACTTACATTTTGTTTTCTGTTCCATCTAATTGGTTCCTTACCTTTGTCAATCTTATCTTTATGAGGACACTTGGTAGCATAGTGACCGACTCTTCCACAAGCAAAGAATTTGAAAGGTAGCTTACCTCTGAATCTTCTAGTACCTTGTTGAAGGTTCTTGACAAAGTTTGATTCTTCCTCTCCTTCTGACATATGTCCCGACTCATTGTAATCTCCTTTTCTTGAGGCTTTGAATGTGACTTCTCTTCTGTCTGATGGTCCTCCTTTTCTCATTTCGTAAGAAATTAGGATTTAGTGCAGCTGAGACATGGTAATGCTCTGTAGATTTTGCTTTTCTTCTATGGCAAAAACTTTTGAATCAAACTTAGAAGACAAATATCTTAAAACCTTTTTAACAAAATTAACTTCTTTTATTTCTTCACCCAAGTTTTTCATACAATTAACAATCTCATCTATACGTAGGAAATAGTCAGCCACACTTTCATCATTGTGCATTCTGAGATTTTCAGATTGAATTCTGAGAGTTTGTAGTTTTGCTCGTTTTACCTGATCATCTCCTTCATAGCTCAGAATGATCTTGTCCCATATTTCTTTTACAATTTTGAGCTGCATAACCTTGACGAATTCTGATTGAGATAGACTCCCTGATAGAGTATTGACAACCCTTTCATTTGTTTCATGCTGCTTCTTACTAGCCGTATCTGTAGGAGTTGTTGATGGAAATATGTATCCTGTTTCCACGATATCCCAGACTTCTGTACCAAGATATTGAAGATAGGTTGTGATTCTTACCTTCCAATCGACGAAGTTGCTCCCATCAAAAATTGGTGGCTTGATCAATGCCTCTTTTTCGTAATTTCTCATGATGATATATCTTCCTTCAAGCGATCAAGCTTCTTCTGAAGGAGCGGCTTTGATACCAATTGTTGGAAATAATAATAAGAGGGGGGCATGAATTAGTATTATCAAATCAATATAACTTTTTCATTTCCATATTCAGATTCATATACGCTACTTTAGTTAAGGAAAACCGCATGTATACGCAACTGTGTGTAATGCAACAAGCGTATATCCAGTAAACTTATAATTCAGTTAGTTGCTTCTTAATGAGTGCATCAGAACATTATTAACACTATGAACAGTAAATAGGACCAGTAAAGCAGAACAAATCATCACACATAAGAAACACACATGAACACCAAGATGTAAGGTGGAAACCCAATGTGGGTGAAAACCACCTGTTGCAATTCGTCTCTATCTTATTTTAATTAAAAACTTCTTTTTACAATGATTTTGTACTGGTGCAATCTTATACTAGTATGCAGGCTGCTACCTGCAGAAGGCTACAACCTTCTCTCATTCTCCAGCTTCTCCTGGAAGGGAGCTACAACCCCCTTAGCTCTTGTACTTGCTGAGGTACTAGTACATAAGTGCTGACCTACAGAAGGCTACAACCTTCTCTTTTCTTCCAGGGACCACGTTTCATAAATTTTCAGACTGGATCCATGAATAACATTAATCAACCATCAAGTATATCTGCATCAACCAATCTCCTTTATACAAGCCAATACTCAATCAACCAGTCACTTCTTAGAATGCTGTAACCAGAAAACAGTAATAGTAACCAGACACCAATTCTAAACCCAGAACACTGCAGCAATAAACAGAAGTAGCTAAAACATATTTCATGAGATGTACGCTACTTCAATATGTAGAAACCTGCGTACACACGCAACGGTATTAAGGCCAACCAGCGTATACATTGTCTTCACTTCCTTAACCTATGTGTGTACATGCCTCTAATGTGCCGAACCTGCGTACAGATCTATAAAAGATAATTTACCCTTTTTTACTTAATCAGACATCAGTTATACCCAGTTTATCAGATTTATAGATCTAATCATGCGCCAATTATAACAGATCAAAAATCACACAATGATACTACTATTCAAGCCTTAAGATCTCGACCCATCAATAGAACTTATCCATCTTTTAGCGCTTAGGTTCTTCCTTGGTTCAGATCCAGCAATGCACCATAACCCAATTCTAGATCTTGCTCTTCATAAGATATTCAATCCTTGAGTCAATTTCTTTGCCAAATGATCTCCTTCCCTTTTTATAATCTTAGGCCTTACTCAAACCATGGTCCAAAACCATTGAGAACTAATACTAGGGACCCAATACCTAGGTTCAACACTCCGGATGCAATACCAAGGTCCAAAACCATAGGTCCAAATATAACGGACTAAATACCATGGACCAAAAATAAGTTTTCCCATATGTACATGCTTTTCCTTGCATGAAAGTGTGTGCATACGTATATGTGCCTTTTGATTGTAGAACTTGCATGTATACGCGACTTGGTTAGGACGAACTTGCGTATATCTCTTTTTCTTTTATTCTTAGAGCCTGAACTAAGATCTTCCATCTGAGTGAGTTTCCATCAAGGACAACACCTGTGCCATAATGCCAAACCTGTGCCATAATGCCAACACAACTAAGAACCCATGTTATCTGTATATTTTATCATTCAGAAAATATGAGAAGATTATAGTGCTTTGCTCAAGCTAGAGCAACCTCTCCACTATCTCTATCTGTCTCACTTCTTCCTACGTAAGCCTAGACCAATACTTAACCAATTTTGTTCTTTCCCAAGTCCTTATTTCCTTGTGTTGTTCAATGAGGTATTATACCCCTATTTAATACAAGTTTTCCTCCATTTGATTGCACAGTTTCTTTAGGATCTCCCTTTGACTACATGCACCATCTATACAATTAAGATAATTATACATCTGATAGTACACTTCCCTTGAAATCCAATCTCAACTGGGTAACTATATGATCTGAGATGCATGAGTTATTTCTAAATGAGTTATCAGTTAATTAGTTGAAAATATGAACCAATAGCCCACTATTATACCTCCTACTAGTTCCTCGAATAGTTGGAACTAGTTTAACTGTCTCAAACTTAGTTAAACTGAATTAATTAATTACAACTCAAAATAAACTCAACCAGGGATCTTATAAAGTAGGAGATACTCTACGTGATTCAAGTTATACCTTCAGCTCAAATTAACTGAACCAACTAAGTCAAATTAACTTAGTTAACTCTTACACGTTGTCTTTTGATGTGGAATTACATTTTTTCTCCTAATTTAATTAAGGAAAAAATTAAAATATGAATTTATTGCTGCATTTTCAACACTCCCTCTCTGCAAGAAAGGGGTTCATTGTTGGAAATTGGATAAACCAACTCTCTCCATGTGTTTTGTGACGTGAAATAACCACCTCTCATGGATCCTTACCTCAGGTGATGCGATCATTGACTAACACCTATGGGTTTTGGTCTAATGGAAATTGTTATTCTCAATAAGTGATATCAGAGCATAGGTCACAACTTTGGTATACACCCAGCTCGTGTTGGGGGGGATATTCTTGTACATTGGATAAACCAATGCTCCCTCCGTGTTTCGTGAAATGGACTAACAATTCATCGTGGATAATTATATTTGGCGATACGATAGTTGACTAAAACCTGCGGGTTTTCATATAAAAACAATCATGATTCCCAACATTCACATCTACCCCAATCCAACACCTTTGGAATTTACTATATGCAATACCTCTCACTATTAATGTTTCTACAAACACATCTGCAACTAAGAATAAAAAATAATCACTTAATCGATCTACAACTATCTACTAGGAAATATGTGTTGTTTCTTACTCTTCTACTAAGCCTCCTGCTCTATGGTTAACTTTTCTCTTCACTCATCATTATTTGAGGGAAATTGATCATCCTGATATTAAATACAATGTGCCCCTGTAGCAAGGTAATGATCCATGAGAAAAAAAACACCTCAATGGACCCTGCCCAAATTTCTACAACTCTTGGGACTATTGCTACACATCGCCTCACCTCACACCTATAGGTATGGCTGCATGTTATCCTTCTTCCCACTTAGCTCGAACTATCCTCCTACTGGAGGTCTCTAACTGTTCATGTTCATCTACATCCTCCTAGTCATCCCAACTACCAACTCACTGAGGCTTCCACTTGAGAGATAAATCATGCTCCCTCTAAAGCACAAAATCTCTAATCCCTATCTTTCTCCTCAAGGTTTTGCATGCATATTCCTCTAATTTGTAGTGGCTCTCAATCTTGACACCAAATTGCTTCATTTGACATGAAGCAAGATGCTTGAGGTAGGTCTTCCCTGTTGGGTTGTGTTATATTCTTTCCACATACTTAACAGGGGGTTTGAGGGGTACCTGTAACCCCATTTTATGGGGTCCGGGGCAGCGCCCCGGAAAATTTTGGTTTTGG
>APFE030335121.1:1937-11984 GCA_000404065.3 Pinus taeda | reverse complement strand
AACTAAGTTAATTAATAAAGAGTAAAGTATAAATAGGATTTATGTTTAAAATTGGCTTATGTCAAAAGTTTTATATTTAGATTAAGTTGCAAAAAATTTTAAGTATATCAAGAAGAGTATAAGGGGAACCCAAAAGTTCATAATTATTGGAAATAAGTCCAATCGAAATATAAGAATTAATTTAAGCAAAAGGATCTTGATTGCATTGAACAATAGGGTATATATTGAGGGTCACTCATACCTTTTATCCTTCACTCGACTGGTTTTGTTGAAAGAGCCTAACCATATTATTTTCCTGATATTAGATATCACTAATGGTCTAGGGGATTTAAAAGAAGGTGTCCTCAAATATCTAGGAAAAGACAAAAAAAAATATTATCTATCTTTAGCCCAATGTTAAGAAAAATCATAAACCATGATGGGAAAACAAAAAACGGGCTTTAGAAGCGGGTGTCCTCAAATCTCTAGGAAAAGATAAAAAATATTATTTTTGTTTAGCCCAATGTTAATAAAAATCATAAATCATGATGGGAAAACAAAAAGTGATCATTGATTTCATTAGTGCATATTCCTCGCAAATGGTTTTAGAATCAGAATTCATCCTCTCCCTTAACTACACAGGGCTAGCCAGTGCCTCCAATAGGTTGGCCATTAGGAGACCCATCAACATTCATTCCCCTCGAATTTTGTTTCTTTAGGAAACTATGATGTAAAGATAAAAACTACCCTGCTTCTCAAAAGGGCTCTCCCCTCCTAGTCATTTATCTTCTCAAGTGGGAACTCTGGAGGGAATTTAGTGGGATGGTAGGATATCCTAATCAAATGCTCCTCAGTTTCGTCAATTCACTTAGGATTAGCCATTAAGATTCAATGAATAAACATTGATCTCCACTTTACTTGATTAAAAATACATAGGCCTTATCTAGAAAGGATCCATTTTGACTTAACATTTTGCAGCTTCCTTGTTCTAAAGAGAAAACTTGATTGTGGGAGGTGGCACAAAAGTAGGGTTTTCAAATTGCACAAAACTAGGGTCTTCAAATTTCACTTCAATATATATTAATAGGCATTTCCAACTTGTGATCCAACGTCAATATGGTGTGTTTAAATACATTGTCTAATTATGCACTCAAATTTGAACTCAGTATGTTGAAGTTTCCACATTCCACATTGCTAGGGTTTTTAGTAATCGATCGGATTGGACAAAAAAAACACATTTGTGATGCAGGTGCATGCCACTCAGACAGGGAAAAGCCAGAAGTTTCTATGTTTTCTAGTTTAAAAATAGGAATAGGGTAGAAAATAAAATAGGCTATTTTTTTCAGTTAAAAATAGCATAAAAGTAATGAATAAAACTTGCTATCTTTTCACAGATAGACAAGTTGTAAAAAGCCTAAATTTACTATGTAAAAAAGTTTGCTTTTGTAATGGGTAAGGTTATCCATGTAAATAAAAAAAAGACTTGGGCGACCAAGAAGATCAGAGAGAAGGAGAGATAGAGTGTGAGTGAGTGTGGTTTTAGAATAGTTTGGCAGCCAAGGCTGTAAGTCCTCTGGCAATTTGTAAGGGCCATAAACATTGAAGATCTGGCCAACAAAAGATTATATGTATTGGTTGTTAAATTCTGAATGAGAAGTTGAATTGTGTGCGTTTGATTCGTTAATGGATATATTTATAATCCCTGTAAAGTCAAAAATTTCCGCAGCTTAACTTGGCGAACCGGATTGCATGAGGTGTTTACAAAGGATTGCATGGTGGGTATATCAGTCTTCATCGAAATTGCATTATAATTTCTTCCTGTGCGAAGACCAATGACCTTTGTTTCTTTAATTCTTGTGTCTGCAATATGCACAATAGCCAGGGCGATTTCCCTTCTCGGTACTATCTCTTATGGCTCAACCCACAAATGATTCTAACCATTTCTATGTAAATTCGGCTCCTTAACAGAGTTTGTGGAGGAGCGCGTGGGTTCCTACCTGTGCGCGTGGAGGGAGAGAGTTCAATCAAGTCAACATTCAATATTCAATATAACATTCGCAGCCCTTAGTTCTGGTTGCATGAAATCCTCGTTTCTTGGTTTCAAACACAGTTTAACAGTATATGTAAATTCCAGAAAGGTTCTATTTTGGCGATCATGTGCTACTATGCTTTGAAGGTGATATTCCTCTGCTCAAGCAACGACTTGATCAGCTTCCTGATTCCGACAATATAGTCATAGCATTTCCAGATGATGGTGCATGGAACCGGTTCCACAAGGTGAATGCGTGAATGCTGTGATTAATTCTGGCAGAGTATTTGCGTGGGTTCCTTTATTATTTTTGACCACGCGTATAATTTAAGATGTTGGTTATCTAATGGCAGACCTTCTGACACCCAACGTTTTTTTCGCCCTGCGTACTAATGCCTGGTACGAGATATAAGTAAACAAGATCATTCCTTCATTCGTGTGCTACAACTGCCTTTCTTCCAGACAACGGTTAATTTCCCCGGTGTATTATTTCAGTTGTAGCCTCCGTGTGTAATTGCGGTTAGAAGATATTATCTGGTTGAATCTTTCTTCGATTTAGTAATGCGTAGGGGATATACAAGTGTTGAGAAACAAATGCTAGCGTATTGACAAAGAAGTAGAGGTAGTTCAGAGGGTGATTATAAACTTTAATACTCTCGGTTGTAAATATTGTAGATCTTGGTTCATTGCAGGGTCTACCCCTGCATCAAGTGGTATCAGAGCGGGATTGTTTTCTTGAAGAAGTTTGTTTTTTTTTTTTACAGTTGATAACTGAAGTGTGTTTTTGAAGTGTGGTGAATAGTTGAAATAAAGATCAGATTTTTAAATTTGATGTGCAAGCATACACAAGTGAAGAAGATTGCAGCAGTGGAAAGAAGACAAGATTAGGCAAGATCTTAAAGGTGAGATGATTTTTTTTTTATTTGAAGTTTATGAATTGAAGTTTATGGTTGCAGAGGAGTGGCAGTGAACCTGAAGAATCCAATAAGGAATTGGATAGAGAGGACAACTGAAGTGTTCTCAGGAAAGAGTGGGAGATTGCAGAAGCCTAGAAGGAGCTAGCAGTAGCTCAACCCAGCATGCATCCATAGGGGGTGATGCAAGAGGCAGAGGGAGTTTTTCCAGAGGAAGAGGAGGCAGACGAGGAGGCAGAGAAGTAAGATGCTACAGATGCAATAAGCTGGGACATAGAGCTTTTGAGTGCCCAGAGAGTGCAGAAATAAAGTAGAGGAATGCAATTGTTGCTCCAGCTGAGGAAGAGGTACCAGTGGCAGCAGTAACAGAAGAAGTGGATACACAAGAAAGCGGAGAGTCTCTGGTACTTAATAAAGTTTTACTTAAGTCAGCAAAGGAGGTGACTGAACCGCCACAAAGGAAGGCTTTATTCAGGACAGTGTGTAAAGTCCAAGGAAAATGTTGCCAGATGATCATTGATAGTGGCAGCATTGGTAATTTGGTTTCTACAAAAGTAGTGGAGAAATTGAAGTTGAGGACAATGAAGCATCCAACACCTTATAAAGTGTCATGGCTGAAAAAGGGACATCAACTGTTGGTAAGTGAACAGTGTGAAGTAGAATTTCAAGTAGGCAAATATAAAGATAAAATTGTTTGTGATGTGATGCCTATGGACGTGTGTCACATATTGCTTGGAAGGCCTTGGCAATATGACAGAGCAGCCATGCATGATGGGAAGAGGAACACCTACAAATTTGGAAAGGATGGTGTCAACCACACATTGTTTCCTTTGCAGGAAGATGTACCAGGACAGAAGACTGATTCAAAAACCTTGTTATTTGGAGAAAAGGAGTACTTGGAGCAAGTGATGGATGTACAAGAGACTGTTCAGAGCAATGGTGAGAAAGTGAAGACGACAGAGTCTGATCAAATTGGTGAACCAGCTGATGATTGCTCCAAAGTCGTCGAAGGTATAAAAGGTTGTGTGAAGTTTCCAAAATTTACTCCTAATGAAGTTATTGAATTGTACAGGAAACTAGATCTTCAGAGAAGGGAACTGGAAAAACAGAGGACGAATGCACAGGTTCATTTGCTGAGGAAGCAAGACAGGGAAGTGTTCATGAAGGACAGTTATGAAGTAGAAGCTGAGGAGAAAGCCAATGAAAATTTTTTGAGTCCTGAAAAAGACTTGGAGCTGCAGAAGAAAAAGTTGGTGACTGAATCCACAAATAAGACCGGTGGGTCTTATGATTTTAATGCTAACAATTTGATTGTGTTTACAGGTGATGAGCCAAAGTATGTTGCAGAGGGGCAGGAAGTTTGGGAGGTAGCAACATCTATGGCGGAAGCGAAAGCAACTTCTATGTTAACAGTTGAATTAACAGAAATTGGGAACAGTAGCAGTAAGCTGGACATAGAGATTGAAGACATATGGCAAATGATGATGCAGCAATCCAAATGGAGAAAGATAAAAATAGCAGCAAGCAAGAGCAATCAGAACTTGAACCTGATTGACAAAAAGAAGAAGATGAAGGAAAGGACAACAGACATGCAGCGGCAGCAAAGGAATAAAACATTTGGACGGTTGCAGAACAAAGTGTGGGACCCTGGAAGACAAGAACAAGGACTAAAGCGCATGATCAGGAGATCATGATCATTTTCAACCTTGGGAGTCTGATGCAGGAGCAGGCGACTCAGAGAAAAGCCTGCACTTTCTATGTTTAAAATATGTTTTTTTCCTCAGTTAAAAATAGGAAAAAAAATAAGACATGCTATCTTTTCTCTAAAAGTAAGATTAGCATGGAGAATAAAACTTACTAAATGGTAAAAATCTTAAATCACTAGGTAAAATCCGCTTTTGTACTAAATAAAGATTTACATTATGAGTAAAAAAGAAAAAGATGTAAAAACTTAGCGCCCAAGTAGGGAAAATTTCCTTTATAATAAAAGTTTAGAATTAGAAATTTTATGCATGAACCATAGTGGGAATGAATGTATTCCGCAGCTCTTAAAAGAAAAAAAGACAGAGTGTCTGGTCCAGGCAGAGAGCGCGAACCTGTGAAAAGGATATGCTAGTTAACTATGTAATGAGGAGATTTCCGCACTTTTCACGATAAAAATGATTTAATAAGAAAAGGTTTGGAAGGTGTTTACAAACCCCACAGTGCGCATGCTGTCTGTTAAATTATAATTGAATACCTGTAAGTCAATTGGAATGGTGCGTATGCTGTCAGTTAGTTTATAATTGTATGCCTGCAAACATCAATTTGAAGCGGTGTCAATTTTGTGTATTGGTGCAAATACTGTCAATTGTATATTTGAATGCCTGTAGAATTTAAATGGAAGGCTGTGGCGGGTCTATTGGAATTTAAATACAGTGAGTAATATCGTAAATTACACTTGGTGTTTGTATGAATTATAAAGAGTGTTTAAAAGCTGTGCGCCCATTCATATATTATGTGGTAATGCGTTCAACCCTTGTATAGCATAGCATTGGGGTCACATATTGCAGTGCGTTCAAAGGTTTATGCCAACACATATACTCTAGTTTCGTTCAATAGAACAGTGAATAGATGTTAATGTGGCAGCCAGGCGGAATTATGGTAAAATTGTGACAGCTATTATAAGAATTCACCTATTGCACAAAGTTGAGAATTAATGACTGATGATCTCCAGGAATGGACGAGAGAACAAACCGGAGACATAGAAGATATTGCAGTCAAGCTAGGAAGACTGTCTTTAGAACCAGCAAGCAGTCCGTCAATTTGTGAGGATTCAAGCGTATATTGTAGTATCGACACCTGATAAATATAGCTCTCAAATTCGTTGGATGATCTTCCCATTTCAACGAATGAGCTAGTAATTCATCCAAATAAGGTTGCAAAATATGCTTTATATCGTGAAATGTGTAATACATAGCTCGTTGGAAGGTTGCACCAACATTCTTTAATCCGAATGATAATTTCGATAAGAAAAATTCTCCCATGGATATATGAATGTGGTTTTATGTTGATCAGCTGGAAGTATGTTTATTTGGTTGTAGCCGGATTTACTGGCACAATCGTCAATGATTTGATCGATATAGGGGGTAGGATGGTTGTCCTTCAGACATGCCTTATTAATATCCCTATAATCTACACATACTTTGATGGATCCTTTCTTTTTGTTAACAGGAACAATATTGGAAACCTAATCAGTCAAGGGAACAAGGTAGATAAAACCTACTTTGATCAGTTTTTCAACCTGAGCCTTAATAAAAATACTGTTTTGCGGACGCTCTGGATGTAATATTTTTCTAATAGGTTTTGCATCCAGGTAAGTCTTCATCTTGTGAGCAACAATGCTCGGGTTAATTCCTAGCATTTCCTCATAGGACTAGGAAAAAATGTCACGGAATTCTTGGAAAGGGTTTTCTACATTTGAATCTCTACCATTGAGCATGAAGAACCTATGTGAATGTTCTCAATAATTCTCATTTTGATTCATATATCAACTACAGTCATTGTGGATATGTTTCCCAAATTCCTTTCAGATTCAACTTGAAGAACTGATATGGGTCATTCAAGACTATCTACAATCTCAGTCGAAAACACAGTTGAAAAAACATTCTCAATTTTATCGAGGTTAGGGAGAAAATATGAACGATGATGATAATCCTCCCATTGAATTTAATCAAAGGTCATGATCTCCATAATACTTTCATAAGTTGGAAACGTATTGTCGAAAGGATCAGGAAGTGAAATTGGCTCTGACTGAGGTAAAGGAGAATAATTGCCATTGATCACATTCATAACCTCAATCTTAGAAGATAGTGGATTAGAAAATGATTGAAGTGTCTGATAAGCCAATTCAGGTGGACTCAAAGGAATTTTGTTTCCATAGGAGTTCAATTTAGATTCTAAAGGCACTATCCATGGATCGAATGATTCAGTAGCGCTTGATGTGATCATGTTAACCTCAACAACATTAGAAGGGAAATTCGATGGAGGAAATGAAAAAGTTCCCATTTGTGATGAATCCTTTAGCAAACCAACACCAATATCCTCATAAGGAATACTCTTTTTTACAACGAAATGTACGCTAACCGTAGAGTTTGGGTCAAAAGTGTAGTAAGACAACTGGGCTATTTTGACTATTTTCCCTCGACGAGCAAATTGTGTCATACGAAAAAGTGATGAGACCACAACAGACATAGCATAGGTCCTACTTTGACTAAGAAAAAGGTTATAATTGAGTTGTGCATGAAAAATTTCAACTTCGATCATTACCATCTTACCATCTATCTCTATTGGTAGATCATTTAGGATTCCATAAGGTTAAAAACCTCTTCCATAAGAGACATTCAGAGTGGTAGGTGGTTGATTGATAGTCGGAGAACCTAAAGCTTTCCAATAAGAAATAGACATGATACACGTAGAAGCCCCTTCATCAATAACTGTGTGAAACACTCATCTAGTTTTGACAAAATATGGAATTTGGAATGCCACTCGATGTGGGAGTATAGGTATATGAATTTCAAGAGTAAATATAATAATATTAGAGTCCCGTGGATCAATCGATCCAATATATGACAATAGTAACTTTATTTGTGCTGGACATGTTTGTAGCACTTCAATCACTCACATTGTTGAATGAGACATAGCCAGTTCTTGAACAATGTTATAGTTCTGAGCAACTCTAGCATGTGGGTTGAAAGCTAATTTTCGAAGAACGCCTTTGGGAGGCTCTGAAATAATCATGTCATGGTTCAGTTTCTAAATCTGTAATGGTTTAGAAGGAGGAGGAGGAATTGAACTGGATGGTTGACTAGATGAACTAGCATTGTTTCCCTTGGCTATAGGACCCTTATATCTATAATATTTTGATCTTGTTGCTACCATAACTTGTTGCGAAGACATCATCATGATATCTTGCGATGTGGAAGAAGAATATTTTTTATGTGAAACCATTATGTTGTCTTGAGAAGGAAAAGGATCCTTCAAAGTAACAAGAGTTGGATAACCTTTTATGAATTTGGCAACCTCTGCCCAATGTGGGAATTCCTTCATATAATGACCTTCATACAAATAAGGCAAGGATAACGAGGTTTCCTTTTCTCATAATTAGGTTAATTTTTAGTGGGTTTCTCTTTCAGAGAAGAATTTTGTTTTTTTTTACCTTTCCCCTTCTTTTCACTCTCGGATGACAGATTCTTTCTAGAAGACTCTAAGGAATTAATTTCAGAAGTAGTTTTCGGAGAAAGGCTTTCTGTGGGTGAATCACGTATGGCCAAACTCTAAGTTCTTTTAGAATTATTATTTTTACCCTTAGACGGTTGGATGACATAACCTATTACACCATTAGTAGCATTAGATCTTGTAGGAGTTGAACCTGATTGATCATTTAAAATTGTTAGGCGAGGTAAATTCAGGATTGTCTTCTACAAGGTTCCATTTGGGTATATAATAAGTCTAAGTATTGGTCATGAGAAATTACCTACTCTTCTGTTACAAAGCCACCCTTAGAAACATCCTTGGTAATATCGGGAAGCAATGATTTTGTAAACCATTCAGCTAAAATTTGATTTGGAATAAAAGCTTTGACTAATTGACGTCTACGTCTCCATTCATGTATATGATCTAAAATATAAGTAGATTTTAATTGTTTTAATGAAGTCAAAAGTTTGGTACGAGTGGCGTATCGAATTGGTAGTTAAAAGTGTGTCAAAAACGTTGTTGCTAGATATTTGAAATTATAGAAAGAAGCGCAAGGTAACTCAATGTACCATTTAGCTATCAAACTGGTTAAAGTTTGTTGAAAAACGAGAAGTCTGATCGAGTCACTGATAAGTAAATTTGATGCACACCAAAGATGATATGCCATGACATGATTTAATGGGTCCTCTCCAGATTTGTCGGCAAACTTCGGTATATCACTGAATAACTTGGTGGGAATCACCGGCCAAAATGCATAATAATGAATAGGATCTCTTGCTAGCCGGGATAAATCTGGTAAATATAGGGTTGTGATAAACAATAATTTCTAGTTAGGGTCTCGTTTTAGAGTTTGATATCCTTCTGGGTTAAGTCCAACTCCTACAGGAGGATACACAGGATATCCCAGAATAGCCTGTGTAGTTGGAATTTGCATTCCTCCAGGGTAACCATGTGAATCATACCAGGTTGTGGTTGAACAAGAACTTGATAAGTATGACCAGGGTATGATTGAATCTTGAAAGGTTGAATTAGACCCATGTAATTTTGCCCATGTATGAGTAGATCTTGCAAAGGTTGACCTTGAACAAATTGACTTTGAACAAGTTGACTTTGGATAAATTGACCTTGAAAAGTTTGGCTTTGAAAAGCTTGACCAAGGAAAGGTGGACTTACAAAAGCCTAACCTTGAAAAGGTGGAACCTAAAAAGCCTGAACTTGTAAAGGTGTTTGTATTGTTCCCATACCAAATTGTCTGATAGGAATTTGTGTTGTAGATTGGACTATAAGATCAATTTGATGAGAAGATGCCTAAGGGATAAGCTATGTAGTTTTGGAACATGTATTTGAGGGGTAACTTGGACAGTTGTTTGTGGTACTCCTCGGATAGGTGTCTAAGGTGAACTCGAAACTAATTGTTGAAAATATGTCTAGACAGGTGCTTGAGGTCTACTTTCAATAGGTTGTTGAACTAGTAGTTGAATAGGTACTTGGGGAATTTCTTGGACAGACTATTGGACAGGTGTTTGCTAAATTCCTATTATGAAACCAGCTCACAAAAAGATAGAAAAGATAGTTGAATGCCTTATAATTCAACCTCTTCTAGGGGGCAACCTCCTTTACATTACACAAATGAACAATTCTTTGATGATTCAAATGACAAAACCTCCTTTCTATATATAAGAGTCTAAGGAGTCACAATATAACCCAGCCGACCTAACAATAGTTATAAAGGCACAAAAATAACAATAGAGGGATTCTATGGGGCATAGTAATAACAATATGGGGAGAATAGGGGCACAACATTATTAATAAGGGATACAACTACAATAGTAATGGGGTAATCACTAGTATTATAGGGACCTAGCATGCCCCTCTCCTTCAAAAAAGTGT
>APFE030335115.1:88619-99970 GCA_000404065.3 Pinus taeda | reverse complement strand
CAGATACATCTTTATAACGAGATATTGTACGCGTCAAACAGAGATCATATGCCAAAGTTACGACCCCGGGAAGTTGATGTACCAATTTACCCAAACGGGGCCCACAGTTTGGCATTTCATCTTCTAGGGTTAGGCTTTTGGAAGTTTAGGGTTTTCCATTGTTTCTGAACAATAAATAGGCCTTCGAGCCTCATTGTAACACAATTCAGAGGAATGTAGCTGCCACATCTCTTCTTAGAGATAAGCTAGCATCACCCTAGCTGGTTTATTTCCATTACTGTTTGTAAGCATATTTCAATATTTTACATTAATGAATGAAGTATTATTTCCACTGAATATCTGTGTTTATGGTTATCTCTGTAATTTTTTGCATTCCTGTTTAAATGCGTATCACCAGTGTTTTAATATGTTGGGTCAAGCCTTTGTTTTTTCTCATCTCATCGGCAAAATTGAATTTTTACATCATATTTTTGCTATAAAGTAATGAATTTCTCTTTTACTTTTTGCAGTTCAGTGACTTGGAGCTTCATTTCCTCCATGGACTTGATCAACTCTTCTGTGCTCTTATTTGAGGTTCATGCCTATGATATACCTGTACATGTTACTTCTATAGTTGCAGTTGTTGCCAAAGGGACATTTGGTGCTAAAGTAGTTGCCAATGTAGAAGGGACTGTTGTAGAAACCACTGGCACTACATTTTGAGGCTGTGTGGTCGACTCACTCTGCCTGTTTTGTAGTGTTTTTTCTAATTCTTGCTTAGTGTCTTTTAGTTGCTCATTTAGCTTAAGGACCAAGTCCATAAGCTCTTCTTCATTTTTCTTCTCAATCACTTCAGCGATCTGAGGGTGAATGAGTGGTGGCAATTTCAACTACTTTCTTAGTGCATCTATGTCTTCATTATTTTTCTTTATTAGGCTTTCTGCATCCTTGATATCCTTTGGGTTATGGCCCAACTCAATAATCAACTCCTCCAATGATTTGATTCTGTTGTCCTTTGCTTGTGAGGATGCCTTTTCTAGTTGCAATTGGGCAGTAGTGTTGTTCAGTGAATTTTGCAACCTATGTGCCATCATTGCCTTGCTTGTTAGTCTAGAATAAACCATCTCCCTTGTTTGCTTATGCAGTTATATCTGATCTATGGGGTGGATGACTTTAACTAAGACCTCAAAATCAGTCTTGAGGTAGTCTGAAAATGACTTGGGTTGTTGTACTATGGGCCTTAGAAAGCTCATCTCCATTTTTCCTTCTTTGATGTCATAAGCTGACATTAATCTGGTTTGATTTGTAGGGGCCATCTTCAAGTATTGAGCATAGGCTTGGGCCTTCAGCTGCTCATTCTTGGTCTTTGTCTCCTTGAATTTTCCTTTTATGTCTATAATCTTATGAGATGAAGATCTTAAAGATGAAACTTCTACATTCTATTGTCTTTCAAGATCTTGTCTTTGTGAACTGGAAGGTGTCCCACCTGTTGGGAATGTATGTAGATTGTCTCCACCTTCTTTTCTCAAACTCCCTATTGTTTCCACAAAGAATTCTTCCTCTGAATATGGATTTATCCTATGCCTCTTAGCACCAGGTTGGTCTGAAGGACCACTGGCAGAGGTAGCTACTTCCTTGTCTCTTTTCAAGTTCTTTTCCTCATTCAAAGGAGTCTGCACAACCGAGGGATTTCCCATATTAACCTGAGCTAGATGAGGCTATGGTGGAGTTTGTTCTTCAGAGATTTCAGGCTCCTCTGACATCTCTAGTTATTCTGATGTTTGTGGTTGTCCTGATACTGGAGTACTTGTTCCCTCGTCTTGTTCCTATGGTGGTTCTGTTGGGGGAGCACTAGTTTCCTGTGTGTGCCTTTGAGAAGTCTCTGCTATAGAGGCACAAGGCTTTGGTGTTGGCCTTTGAGTAGATTCGACTGGTACATGTTCAAAAGAGTATAGGTCAAGTCTCTTTTCTAAGTCTTTCATCACATTCTCTACCTCAACTTGATCACTATCCATTTCAACTAGAGTTCCTTCCCTCCATTCATCCATACTTGCATATTGTTCTATCTCGAGGATTCTATGATGGATATAGGGTGACAGATTATGTTTCATTCTCCTATCACAAATGGAACCTTGTGGGTCATATCTCCAAGCAAAGCTTTTCTTTAGTCTCATTGTTGATTTCTTCTGCTCTTTTCCCTGCTTCTCTATTGTTGCACACAAATGGGCCTAAGTGGTCTTTAATCCTCAATTGGGCTTTCTTCTTTGCCTTGGTGAAATGAATTTGATCAGAGTTTAACATTTGCCTATAATATTCCAGGGCAAACAATCTCATAGGAACATACTTAGGAAGTTTGAAAGGAGGGAGTTCACAACCATAGATTCAGATCTCAGTGTGATTCTAGTACAAGTACCAGTCACCTATCGTGTATTGCTTTGATAGTTGAACGATTCTCTTGATTTCATCACTAATCCTAGGAGGAGGATTTCCTATCAGCATGGTGGTCACATGGTGGACAAACTAGTCAATGAATTCATTGTATGAATAGGGACAAGTATATGAGTAGTGGAAGATGGAAGTCCAAAAAATAATTGATCTGGGGTTACCCTTTGTATCAAGTTTATTTACAGAGAATGGGAACTTGTCAGACTGATAGTAAAGTAAAATGTGATATATGGTTGTAGAATACTTGAATAACTTTTCATTTTCTAGCCTCATGAACTGGTCATGGATTTTCTCAACAATGAAAGCAACATAGTTATATTTGACAGCAAGAGGCTGACCAGGGGTAAAAATGGACATTAAAACTAGAGTCAATTCATCCACATACTCACTAGTATTGAAACCCATGACTGCAGCTATCATATTGACTATATTTTTGCCTATTTCTGTGAAGAAAGATGCCACATAGGGAGGAGGATCTTTGGGTTGATGTTGTTTATCCATAAAAGTCTGGAAAAGGCGACTGAGTTCAGACTGGGACATTTTAGATGCTTTCTCTAGTAATTCCCCAAGGGAAATGGGGGTGAGGTCTTGACAGGGCTGAAACTATAGCATTTCATTGATTGTATTTGTTGTAATTGTGAAGAGAACAGTTTGATTGGGGGACATTATTGCTCTGAGGGTGGGATTATAATTGGCTTGACATTGATGGATAATGTCAGGGAAAACGCGCACAAAGGGGAGCATGTACCTTGGGAGATTTGATTCCCAAAGTCCTATGGTATCAAAGCCATTCATGCAATTGTCCCGACATTGACAAAATACTTTCAAGGAGATTTTATCAATTTCAAGGTCTTTTATTTGAAAATCATTATCTGTTAATGGCAGATAATCCAAATCTCTATGAGGAGTAGTGATGGGAGGTATATTGAGGGCAACGGGGGTTTTCATTTCTGGTTCTTGTGGATTCAGATAGGAATATGGGATTTTCAAGTAGATTTGGTGAAAACAGAGGATCCTGGGAGTCTTCAATTCTAAATTTTGCAACTGAATTGTAATTAATTTTGCGTTTTTCAATGTAATCACGAAGGAAATCAAGTATTTACAGGGTTTCTGGAAGGAAACTGGTAAATACATGTATTTAAGTGACGGGAAATGGAGTGCAGGTTCACTGGGTGCAAATGGTGGACTAAAGCGGTGTCAAACTGCAAATTTTAGGGTGGCTGACGGTTGGAGTACGAGATGGTCAAATTCTACATTTTGGTCGCATGCATGAGTTTTCAAAATACGAATGGAAAAGTGTTTTAACTTTGTTTTTATGCAAAGTCAAAGTTTTTGGCGAGTTCGTGATATGGACAGGTGACGTCGGCGGGGAGGTGACTTGAAGTTTTGTCTTTAGCAGGAGGCAATAAGTGGGTTTCATCGCACTGCTATTGGAGGGTAAGTGGTATTTGGGTGAGACCACGTGATTCCATACACTGCTTAACACGTAGCAATGGTACAATTTATGAAACCGCTCACCATCACACGCTAAAAGCCGACCACAGAGGTCCGTGCGATATGCACGATGACCGTCGAATCTGCGGGACCCAATCGAATGGTCATTGGGGAGATGAAGTGACTGGCAAATACGGAGGGCGGGCTCGATATAAATTAAAGAAATTAATCATATTGGGGGTGATTTGATTATTTATCGAGTTAATAATTAGTCTGAATGACGTAATTAATCCTCATTAAAAGGTGGTGGGGTCGGGTTCTTAATTAACTATGGATTAGTTAATTAATCCCGTTTATTTTATTTGTTTTATGGTTATATTTAATCGAGGGGCGGGATATATAATGATTTTGGGTTATGTATAATAATATAATACAGGCATGGGTAATTTTGTTTTATAGGGGAATTATATAATAAACATTAGTGGTTAATATGACAAAAGTGAATGGGAAAGCGCTAAGTCCAATGTTTTCCAAAAGTGTTTCATCGTATAACATATTACTTAGGCTAAACTGTACAAAAGGGTTTTTATGCAGATTTGTTTCAATTTCCCTAAGTAAAATAGGATTTTACTTAGGAAAAGTTTTATCAAAGGAATGAGTGAACTTATGGGGGGGGGCAATGTTGCTGAAAGGGACTTAAGTACTTTAGGCATTTCCAATTATTGGGCCGAGGGTCCCGTCCCTCCAAAAGTCAGAGAAATGCTCTGAGACCCTCTAACTCTGGTAATTACCTTTAGTACTTAGGGAATTAGTGAAGATTTTTAGGGGAATGGGTAGGGAAGTTAATTATTTTGACTTTGAATGTTGATGTGCCTTTCCATGTGATACATGCCTTTGCCGAGTGATGAAAGTAAAAGATTTAAACATTTAAGCTTATCATTCACCACATATTTATTCGGCAACCATCATCTACTTACCCTATCTACTTTATCCTAGCATTTTCTCTTCTTCATTAGGGTGCACTCAGACTGGCAAACCCTTATCAAACTTTATTTTTTTCTTTTTACGTGGTGATGCCTATCTAAGTCTACACTTATTACATCCAAGGGCTCAGATTAAACTGTTGAGCTCCTTTTTCACTCTACCTATCTACTTATCTGCCAAGTTTACACTATTTGGTCAGATCTTTATTCTCTATTTCTAAAACATGAAATTGAAAACATGAAATAACCAACTTTAAAATGTTTGGTTACCATGGATTGTGGCATAGGTAAAAAGTTGCACACAATCATTATTGTACAAAGTACAATAGTAGTGCCATTTTGTCTTGCACACTTTCTTGCTATTTTATTTTTGTTGGGGTTCATTTTCTTTCATTTTTTTGACCTCTTTTTTATTCTTTTCACCCTTTTATTCTTTTTCTAGGGTATACCCTCTTTACATTTTTTATTTTTTTTATTTTTTTACAAATGTGGAAAACCTTTGCAACAAGTAAAGTTATGAACATATTTCAAAGCTAAACCAAGTCAATCATGATATATGACACCTATTGGTATAGGGGCATAACATAAGGCATTCAGAAAATCCTTCATTTTTTTTTCTCTTCCTCATCATAGAATTTTTGTAAACCACTAATTGTTAGTGACCTTTTGAATTATGCACTTGCAATTTCAAATTAGCAAATTTGGTGACTTGGGAGAATAATATAAGGTATACCAAAAAGGATGGATACTAGAAATATCTTATATCTCTTAAATTGGACAACTGGAAATTAATTATATCTAAGAGATATACACCAAGTTCAAAGTTTACTTTGGTCTTTCTTATAGAAGAAAGAGTACTTAGAAAAAAACCAAAACACTTTCCTCAACTGAATTTGCATCATCAAGACCTAAGAGATAAGTAATGACAGACAAGACTTCTTGAATAAACTCAAAGAAAATGTTTAATGGGAAACCTGGAGCCAATTATGAAATGGGGGTACCAACAGGTAACATATACTCTAGGATGACCTTCTTTTCAACCTCGGGTAATTATTTGTATAATTGAATTACATTATCCATAGTAAGGGCTCAAGGGTTTTCAGTAGGTGGAAAACATAACATCTTGTGGATGTTATCAGGTGAAATTTGGACAACAATGTGACCATCTCTAGATACAATAGTTCGATTGCTTGACATAGAATATATACCACACCAAGAAACAATTTTAGGGAAGTCATATGTTTTGGGAATGGTAAAAACCCCAAACCAGACTCTCGTAATTGGAAATAATTAATTGGGTGGACAAGTTTACTTAAGGCTTCTTTTCTAACTTGAAATAAATCTAGGTGACAATGGGTATCATTCACATACAACCAATGGCATGTTATTGAAATCTATAGGGTCATGGGGTGTAAGGTTCAAACTCTTAGACTTAATCATTATTTAAAAAGGACAGAGAAAGCACGGGAAAGAAACTACCCAAAAATACTTACGTGAAAACTTTATTGTCATGGAGTTCAATGTAGAGGAATGGGAATTTCGTATTGGTTGAGTTGATAGTGTGATCATGGCCTCCACTATATTCTTCGTTCATGATAAAATAATAATATATTTCCCTCTTTCTCCTTATCAAGGTCCCTTTCCTTTAGTTGGGCATGAATTTTTAAAAAATCAATGACATCATGTTGACCTGGAGTGCCACATCAACTGTCCACCTCAGCTGCTATGTCAACATTATTCATGTGTTCAAGAATACATGGCTTTTTCATGGTTGTTTACCTTCTCATTAAGTCCCTTGCTTCATTGTAAGCTTGCATGAAAAATGGGAAACCACTTTTTTATTAAACCACTAGTAGTGCAGACCCTCCTGTAGTGGTTTTGAACATTTTAGAAGGGGTGCCCCATAATATATATGGTTTGTCAATTTGCGATGAGCGAGTTAGCACTAATCTTGATTACCCCCTTCTCCATTAAACATCAACCTAGGGGGTGTATGCATTATCTGCATCATTAGATCCAACACTCCTGTGAGTCAAGGATAGTCCAATGCTCTAAGTTGCACTTCTTGATTTCTCATTGTTTTGTTTAATATTTCGAATATTTTTAAACTTTAGCATAGTGCCAATCTAATTATAATATCACTCCTTCACCATGCACACCATCATTATAACTGTAATACATTTTTTTTTCATTTTGTGTATATTATTTTTTCTTTTCCTTTTTTCTATCACATTGTATAAATATACAAAAAAAACAACAAAAAAATTCTTTTGTTAGAATAACGAGAGATACTAAAAAGTGTCAGAGTACACCAATATCTTTTATGCTTTGTGCTCAATGATGGGTTTCAAAGACTCCGAGAAACACTTGTTCTAAATTATGTAGTGGCCTAGAAAAGTACATCCAAACAAAGATGGATTTCTTGAACATGTGCTCAGTAGGAGCTACTTATCTATATGTTGTCAACACTAAGTATATTTTGAATAAGGGGAATAAGTAGTATTTGGAATCTGTAAATCCACTGCAACAGAAGCTTAGAAAGGATAGCCCAAAATCACAAAAACAAGAGATAGAGAAAGCAAATCCAACCTCAAGATAGCTAGCTCGAGTCATAAGAAAACAAGAGTAATGGGAAGTCAAAAAAGGACAATGGAAAGTGGTGTGAGTTCCACAAAATCCCCTAGCACAACATTGATGAATGTAACTCAAAACAATAAATGTTGGTGTAGCTTAAAAACAAGGAAATATATTATTGCCTTGATTACGATCTAGAACAGGAAAAAGGAAAGTGAATCATCAATGCATAACATAGTGTGACCATTGCAACCATAAAGATCCAACCAGAATAGCTAGAGGATCCTAAAGAGGTGGAGAAAATCTTCCATTCACGGATGTGGGTAAAGGGGACCCCACTACATTTCATTTTTTTAATTGATTGTTGGGTCTAGAAGAGCCTGATCTCGATCAAGGTCATTGAGAGATTGAAACTGTCTACAATGTTAAACCCCCAATCACACACTATTGGTTAGTTGAGCCATTGATGAGACATCAATGTCAACCAACAATTCTACATGTCCTACATCATCAAACCTTCCAAAGAGGAGGTATTATGTGAGGTTCCCCACTCAAATTTTGTGGTGTTCTTTCAGGACAAACTTATATGTAGAAATTTCATGTTGTTTATGAGTCTTGTCATCATAGTGTCATTGTTTCCCTAGGAGGTCATCTCTATAGGGTACCAAAGGTAGTTCCAATTACTACAATTTCATTGATCTCAACAAAACAATGTCAAAAGGTAATTTATTAGATAGAATTTTTTTTCCACTTCATGGTTCAATAAGAACGTGAAAGGAAGGTCACTATGACCACCATAGCCTTAGCATGAGGCCTATGTACACAACAAAAGTAGATATAAAATAGTGTAGATACATTCATAGATATCTTATCTCCACCTGTTTGGATGCCTTTGCACTAGAAGTCAAACACAATTGACTTGATACTTGATACTCCTATATCCAATGGCCCAATATATAAATGATCTATCATATATAATGAGGAAATACAACTTCAGATTTATGAGCATGTCCAAAAGGGCCACATTCGATTGAGGTCCTCACCTTGTAGGAGTTTAGTTGTGTTGGCACAGAAGAAGGATGGGACATGAAGACTCTATATTCATTATAGAGCCTTCAACACAATCATTGTCAAGAATAGATACCTAATCATCCATATTAATAATCTTCTTGATCAACTTAAGAGTTCCAAGTTCTTTAGTAAGATTAATTTAAAGTTAGGCTACCTCTATGTTCGAATTGAACAAATCAGTGTATGGAAGTCAACCTTCAAAGCTAAAAAAGACATTTTTGAATGGTTGGTCATGTCATTTGGCTTAACTAACTCTCTAACAATATTTTTGAACATGATGGGTGATATCATATGACCATTCACAAACTCTTTTATGGTTATAAATTTGGATGACATCCTCAACTTCAATCAAGCCTGGGTAGAACAACTGCAACACATTCAACAATTCTTGAGGACCTTGCAAAAACACAAGTTGTATGCCAATATGGAGAAACACTCATTTTTCATGCAAAGAATTCAATATTTGGGATACAATATGGATGAACATGGGGTGCATGTGTATGTTCATATATTCTTACACCTTGCTAGCTTCTACTGAAGATTTGTGTTCAGGTCCTCTCATATTGCTTTTACCCCTTAAATCAAATGACCAAGGGTGGAGGTAAACCAAAATTTTCCTATTCTAAGTCACAACGTAAAGCATTCAAGGATTTGAAATACCACCATTGCTCTGCACTATTCATCACCCTACCAAACCTACAATCACCACCTGCAATTGAGACATATGCCTCTGACTATGCTATTGGTATAGTCCTCACTCAACAAGGACATTTGATGGGCTATCATAGTGAAACACTCTATGATATTATTCATGGATAACCCGCCTATGATAAGGAGATGCACTCCATCATGCAAGCATGTCGTTAGTGGAAGAAATATATTTTGGGGAAGGAGATGATCATCCACATTGATCATAGGCTTTTGCAACTCATTTAGACACAAGGAAAGTGGCAAAATGACCATTGTAAAATATGGTTCACATACCAAAAATAATTCCACTTGAACAACAAATACAAGAAGGGGAGTACCAATCATAATGCAGAGTGCCTCAATTGGCCCTTGATTGTGATGCTAACCACAATCCTTAACTCTTATCGGAATGATACCTTCGAGTGGCCACAATTATACAACAACATTTTGAACTTCATTGCCACATATTAGATGTTGATCACAAGCAAATAAGTTCCATACTTCCACCTCTAGGAAGCACTCTTGTGCACCTGGGCCACCTTTGTGTTCCTTTAAGAAGGAATTCCAAGCTAATATTGGAGGTACATTATAGTCGGGTGGAATAAAACTTTGGTATGGAGAAGATAGAAGAGGTAATTCAAAAGTATTTCTATAGATGAAAACTTCAACAAGATTTCAACGTTGATACCAGATCATTCACTACTTGTGTCGTTGCTAAACCAACCATCAAGATGTTGGCATTATGATGCATGGGTTGTACTTGATGGCAACCCACTCATAGAAGATCATCTCACTTAGTTATAACTAGATGAATCTTCAAGAAGAGATATCAGATGTGACTGAATGCCTGGGGTGCAGGACAGCTCAAAGGAATCAGATGATAGTTCTACGTGTGACAAGTTAGCTTTGCCATCAAGTCCAAAGGGGGAAATTGTTGGCATTATGATACATATGTTGTACTTGATGGAAACCCACTCATCTCAGATGATAAATTATAGTGCAGCAAAGTTCACGCACTTTCATAAAGGTAAAAGTTTATTTCATGTAGAGAAAACTTCACGCACTTTTATGTAGAGAAAAGTTTATTTCATGTGGAGAAAAGTTCACGCACTTTTATGCGGAGAAAAGTTTATTTCATGTGAAGAAACGTTCACGCACTTTTATGCGGAGAAAAGTTTATTTCATGTGGAGAAAAGTTCACGCACTTTTATGCAGATAAACGTTTATTTCATGTAAAAAAAAGTTCACGCACTTTTATGTGGAGAAAAATTTTATTTCATGTGGAGAAAATTTCACGCACTTTTATGTGGAGAAAAAGTTTATTTTATGTGGAGAAAAGTTCACGCACTTTCATGGTTGGTTCATGGTATTGGTCCGACAGCTTTTTTATCCTATGGTTTTGGTCCGTGGTATTGCATCCAAAAGTGTTGATCCTAAGTATTGGGTTCATGGTATTGTGTTATTATGGTTTTGGACCGTGGTATTGTGAAATGCCTAAGACTATAAAAGGGGAAGGAGATCATTTGGCAAAGCATCATATGGATTGTTATTGAATATCTGATAAAGTGCTAGATCTAGAATACTGTGATTGGGTTATGGTGCAGATCTAGATCTGAATAAAGAAGGAACCTGAGCGCAAGGAGTAGGATAAGTTCTATTGATGGGTCTTAATATTTAAGCTTGAATGATAGTATTTTTTTTTGTTCTGGGTTTATATTTGGTGTGTGGTTACAGTTACTATGATTTGGATACAACTGTCAGAGAAGTGTCTACTTGATTCAGTGCTAATTGGTGAAAAGGAGATTGTTTGATGCAGAAATTCTTGATGATTGATTGATGTTCATGGATCCAGTTTGAAAATTTAAGAAACGTGGTCCCTGGAAGAAAGAGAAGGTTGTAGCCTTCTGTAGACCAGCACCTACGTACTAGTATCTTGGCTAGTGCAAGAGCTAAGGGGGTTATAGCTCCCTTCCAGGAGAGTCTGGAAAACGAGAGAGGGTTGTAGCTCTCTGGAGGTTGCAGCCTGCATAGGTAAGGGACTGCACCAGTACAATTGTAAGAAGAAGTTTCTAATTAAAAGAAGATAGAGACATATTGCAGCAGGTGGTTTTCACCCACATTGGGTTTCCACCTTATATCATGGTGTTCATGTGTGTGGCTTATGTATGATGATCT
>APFE030335115.1:11499-81843 GCA_000404065.3 Pinus taeda | reverse complement strand
GATAGAAGGTTGATCAAGCCTTCATCTCTTCCTCGATCGTTTTACCACTGCTCTGTGCCTTGGGCTGTAGAAGACATCTAATGGCGGAATATCTTCTATTTGTAAAATGATTTGGTCGCTGGGACCTTTTGGAATTATTTCAATATCTTTAGATTTAGGTGGGACGCTGGTTCCACTCAGAACCTGAGATGAGGTATCATCCTGCATATTGCTGGTCTGAGGAGTATCGGTACTTTTTGAGTCTTTCCCTCCACTGATAATGGTGCTGAACTGCTGCCATTCCTTTTGCAATTCAGGGTCTGTGATAGTACCCACGTTGGTATCGGTGGTGGTCTATTTAGATTGAGACTCCTTCAGCAATTGTTCTTGTTCTTTCTTTTGTTGCTCCTCCTGTTCCTCTTGCCGTTTATCCTCCTGCTCTCTTCGCTGTTTATCCTCCTACTCTTTTCGTTGTTTATCCTCCTGCTCTTTTCGTTGTTTATCCTCCTGCTCTTTCCTTAATCGTTCTTCTTGTTCTTTCTTCAGCTTTTCCTCTTGGTATATCCTCTGTTGTTCCTCCTGCTCGCTATTATGATCTTTCATTGTAGCAGGGGGTTCCTTTGTCTGTTGCTGACCAGGCTCGCTTGATGATGTCGCTGGAGTTAACGTTAATAAATCTAGAGGCAGAGTTTGCAACCTCTGCTCTCTAAGTTTATTAATCTCAGTTAACCCTTCATCATTGTATCTCATCTTGGCGAGTTCTTTGGCTTGACCTATTGATTCAGCTGAAGAGAACACGTCATCGAACATATCTTCTTGATGATCAAACGTTGCCAATTTGGCATGTTCCAAGGCGGCATAGGCAGTTTGCTTTGGGTCAAATGCTCTATTGGGGATTGTAGCCAGAGTTAAAGGTTGAATCTTTGTGGCTTCTTTTTCCGCATGTTTAAGATCATGCAGGGTAAAGACACCACATCTGAAGGGAAAAGTAGGCCAGCCTCTTTTCTTTTCCTTTTTGAGAGTCTGTGTAGTACTCTCAGTTGTAATATGGTATGCAATTTCCCTTGCTAGTAATATATCAGGAACATATAAGGGGAGGACATGAGGATTGGCTTGGTTGCCAATGACTATAATATAGGTAAAATGTTCTTCTCCAAACCAACTAGCCACTGCTAGCAAGTCAAAGTAGGCTAGGTAGGAGATCCTTGAAATGGGTTTATCAAAAATTGAATAATAAACGGGAACCATGAAACCATTACAAATTTGATACAAGTGGTTTTTATAGGACGACTTCCACATCTTGCGATGAAAATATGAATGGGCGAGGGGTCCTGTACAGTCCACCTCCAACCAAGAATAGGGAATTCGGAATTGAAACATAAGGTATCTAGGATATATGTGTTATAGTAGAATGGGGGAATTTTCCTCTCAGTGACTCTAGTTTTGTTCCTAAAGTCACTAACAGCTACTGCTAGCTTATCGGAAAGGATAGTAGCCCAATCCATAATCATGCTGTTCACTACCGCCTCCATGAGAGGAACCATTTCAATGGTAAAAATCGCAAAGTCATGTAAACCCCATAATCTACACATCATTATACCCGCATAGCAATAAGGAGAAGCCAAAGAATCGACCGAGTACTTACCGGAGGATTCATGCTTGTGTTTATTTGGATTTTTCCTCTAGTCCTTGATAGGTTCGGACTCAATCTCATTCTCGGTCGCAAACTTCTCCAAGAAGGCGTTGTTGTATATCTTCTCCGGCTTGGGCAAATGATACATTTGCCTCGGGTCTTCTGGCTTGAACGATCCAAAAATCCTTCCATCCCTTGTGCTAAAAGTTCTGTCCATGATGGGGATTTCTTCAATCGCCCATCGCACAACGCCTATATATGGGAGAATTTGCTCCCTGGCTGCTATCCTGTGAAGGAAAGAATCAGCCAAATCCTTGAGAGTGCAGTCTGACTTCTTTAATGAATCCGTAGTAGCTTCTTCTACCATCTGCTTTGGCTTCTCGGCCTCTATTAAGTCATAAGTTCCTTGCCAAGTTACTCTGGCGAGGCCTGTGCATGTTGTGTCAGATATTAGGCCTTTCTTGCTGTTTGCAGCGGCTTGCCCTGCGATTGGTGGATTGGAAGCACCTGTGGTGTTCTTTGATTTTTACCCATCATGCCTGAACTTCTGTGTATGACTGAATTCTGCACAGAGAGGCAATTTGGCGTAACACTGAGATATAGCAATAAAACTTGTAATTGATAGCAAATGAACAGATGCGCAGCGATATATTCAGCTTTTAAAATGGGCGCGGAGATAATCTATGGAAAGATTTTAGGACATGAATCCATTAAATGGCCGTATAGAACTTGCCACCTTATAAATGCCCATTATATCATTATTCGGTCGAGAGATCTCTTTAAGCTTGCAATGGACGTATTGGCGGCCGAGCGGGAGTGATTATGCCTTAAATAACAGTAAATTGAGCTTTCCAATCACTTTAACGGCTTTCTATTGAAAATTGTGCCTTATCGCATCGCATCGGGGGCTATAACAAGTCTGGCTTAACAATGCATCGAGTATCGCCGATCGCCGAATGCGATATCGCATTGGCGAAAGGCTTTATGCGTATTAAGGCTTAAATGAGGGGACCCGCCGATCGCCGATCGCCGATTGCGATATCGCATCGGCGAAAGGCATATGTACAATGTGGCTCATACAAAGGGGACCCGCCGATCGCCGATCGCCAATAGCTTATCGCATCGGGGGTATTGATATGGGGCGCTTTCGATAGTACATTGGGTATCGCTGATCGCCGATCGCTGAATACTATATCGCATCGGTGGAAAGCCTTATGCCATTTTGTTGTGTCCCTTATGTCATTGCGATATGCGATCTTGCGATCGCTTTATCGCAATGACCAAATATTTGCTTTATTTCTTTTTTAAATGGATATTTCTTTAAAAAGGGTTTTTATAAAGCGCTCCTTTGATTATCGGACCTTTTGTTAAGTAAAAGTTTTGATATCAATTTTATTTTAAAGGGACCCATTTCACATTTTAATGTTTTAAGAATAAAAATAACATGAAATGGGGGGTTGTTTGTAAAGAACAACACAAGGGAGGACAACAACAGTGCTATTTGAGCAAGAATGATGAACACTAGCTATGGCATCGAAGATTGGGGCATCTAAGCTTCTCACAGATAGAAAAGCGTGCAAATACCAGGCAGTTCGTGGTCTTCCAAACATCAGAATTCCAGACAATACAATATGAAAATCATGTCAGTTTGGTAAGCAAACGAGGACTAACTTCCCTGAGAAGGAAGGATCAGCTAGCCAGCCACTTGAACTTGTCCATACTGATGTAGGTGGTCCATCTAGGAAAAGGTCACCTCGAGGAGAAGAATACTTTATATTATTCATTGAGGACTTTTCCAGGATGTGTTGGATCGGACTTATGAAGCACAAAGACAAAGCCTTCGAGAAATTCAAATCTTTCAAAGCCTTGCTTGAAAATGAATCAGATCACAAAATCAAATGCCTCAGGTCTGATAGAGGTGGGGAGTTTACCTCAAATGAATTTTTCGATTTTTGTGAAGAACATGGAATAAGAAGGAAATTCTCTACTGCAAGGAATCCTCAGCAAAATGGAGTAGTGGAAAGGATGAATAGAATGGTTCAACAAATGGCTCGTGCCATGATGGATGAGTCTAGAACTCCCACAACTTTATGGGGTGAGGCTGCATTTGCTGCAATTACTATTCTCAACAAGACAAACGTCTGGGTGAACAACACTCAAACTCCTCATGAGCTCTGGTATGGTAAGACTCCTACGGTAAAATATTTCAAAATTTTTGGAAGCAAATGCTATATCAAAAAGACTGATGAAAATCTTGGCAAGTTTGAACCTAGAGTAGATGAAGGCATTCTCCTTGGGTACTGTCCCCATAGTAAAGCATACAAGTGTTACAATAAAAGACTTCCAAGAATTGTTGACAGCATTGATGTAGTGGTTGATGAAGAAGGAAACATTCCTAGGCAAGTAAATTCCGAAAATTTTGAAGATGATGAGGACTATCCCTCAGCATCAAATCGGACTTACGATGAAGAAGAAGCTCAAGAAGCACCAGAAGAATAGATAAGGATAGAAGAAAAGACTCCATCCAGGTACGTTCAAAAGAATCATCCAGAAACTCAAATTTTGTGGCAAAAAGAGGTTGGTATACAAACAAGAAGAACAATTTCAGAAGCTTCAAGCTATTTGGCATTGCTCTCCTCCACTGAACCACGAAATGTAAGAGAGGCATGTAAAGATGAATGCTGGGTCAAGGCAATGGATGAATAACTTGAGCAAATTGAAAAGAATAACACTTGAGAGTTGGTTCCTAGTCCAAAAGGTAAGAATGTCATAGGGACAAAATGGATATTCAAAAACAAGTTGAATGAAAATGGGGAAGTTATTAGAAACAAGGCGAGACTTGTTTGTAAAGGGTATGCTCAACAAGAAGGAATAGACTTTGAAGAAAATTTTTCTCCTGCTGCTAGACTTGAGGCCATCTGAATGTTCCTTGCTCTCTCAAGCTTTCAGAAGTTCAAAGTATTTCAAATGGACGTGAAATCAACTTTTCTAAATGGAGACTTAGAAGAAGAAGTGTACATTGAGCAACCAGATGGATTCATCCTTGGAAATGATCCAAAACTTGTATGCAGACTTAAGAAGGCTCTCTATGGTCTTAAACAAGCTCCAAGAGCTTGGTACTATCATCTCGACAAATACCTTCATCAACAAGGTTTTTCAAAAGGATTAGTAGATAGCAATCTTTATATAAAAATTGAAAATAACAAATTGCTAATACTTGTTGTGTATGTTGATGATATCATCTTTGGCAGCAATGAAGAAGCCATGAGTCAAAACTTTTCTTTGGTGATGCAGAAAGAATTCAAAATGTCCTTGCTTGGTGAGCTGACATATTTTATTGGTTTACAAATCCAACAAAATAAAGACAGTATCTTTTTATCTTAAACCAAGTACCTCAATCAGATCTTGAAGAAATATGGCATGGAAGATTCAAAACCAGTATGTACACCTATGGTAACAGGATGCAACCTCAGTGCAAATGATGAATCAGCAGCAGTGCATCAACGAACCTATAGATCCATGATTGGAAGTTTGCTCTATTTAACAAGTACCCGACCAGACATCATGCATGCAGTTGGAATGGTTGGAAGATTTCAGGCAAATCCAAAGGAAACTCATCTTCAGGCAGGGAAGAGAATTTTCAAGTATCTTCAAGGAACTCAAAACTATGGCTTATGGTATCCTAGAGATACAGATCTCACACTTCATGCTTATACAGATGTAGATTGGGCTGGAAGCATGGATGACAGAAAAAGCACTAATGGTGGTGCATTCTTTATGGGTTCCATATTAGTATCTTGGTTCAGCAAGAAACAGAGTTCAATTGCATTATCTACAGTTGAAGAAGAATATGTGGCTGCTCCATCTTGTTGCACACAACTCCTTTGGATGATGCAAACTTTGCAAGATTTTCAAATCACTTGTACTCCACCTCTCTCCATCTTATGTGGTAATACAAGTGCAATCAGCATTTCAAAGAATCTAATCATGCATTCAAAGACCAAGCACATACCTATCAAATATCATTTTCTTCGGGAACAAGTGCTTGAACAAAAGGTCAAGTTGGAGTATGTTCCCTCTAAGGAACAAGTTGCTAATATACTCACCAAACCACTACCCAGGGAAGCATTTGAATACCTCAGACAGAAGCTGGGAGTAGTTGATGCATCATCTTATTGTTGAAACCTGTCTCTTTCAAAGAAAAGTGGTCATACGTGAGTTTCATGAGGAGGATCTGCGTACATACGTCGGCTTATGCAGATACAGTTGCGTATATGTTGGTTTGAAGGAAATCAGTGGGGATAGACTCTGGTTAAAAAGAGTCTGATATGGATCTGGCAGAGACAATCTAGCACAGGTTCAGGGGGAGTAGATAAACTTCTAATAATGCATTGTTGGCATTATCTTAGAAGCTCTTGGTTCAAGTACACAGCTGTTGTTAGTTTTAGGTGGAACAAGTGCAGAGGGAGAACAGAAGGAGAACATGGTTATTGATCTGAATATTGATTGAAAGATGCTGCTGATATTAGTTATTGATGACTTTCATAGTCTTTCTCTAGATAATTCATCTCTATGTCATGTATATCTTTTATTATTATCAAGGTCATGTAACAACCTATTTTGGTTTCCCCACTATGCCTAGGATGAATGATGTAATGTACTTGGTTGTCATATGTAAATTTATGATGTATCCCCACTTGGTTGGGTGATGGATGTATGTATAGAGTCTTTTGGTGATAGGCAGGTCATTTATGATGTATAAGTCATGGTTCTTCTTGAAGAATATATTTTTGCAGATCTTTCCTATAGTCAAGGGGAGCATGTTCAGCACAGTAGAGCAGAGATTTCAACATGTACTCAGGGGGAGCATAACCTTTGCCCTTGATGACAAAGGTGGAGAATGACTTTGAGGATCTTGGGGTTGCCATCATGTCCAAAGGGGGAGATTGTTGGCATTATGACACAGGTTTGGTGCTATGGCACAGGCGTTGTCCTCGATGGAAACTCACTCTGGTGATAGTTCACAGTTTAGGTTCTCAAAATGAAGGAAAAGAGATATACGCAGGTTCACCTTAACCAAGCCGCGTATACACGCAGGTTAGACGTTCAAAAGATGCGTGTGTGTATACATTCACTTTCATGCAAGGAAAAGCTCGTACTTGTGGGAGATCTTATTTTTGGTCTGTGGTATTTAGTCCTTGGTATTTGAACCTATGGTTTTGGACCATGGTATCTCATCTAAAGGGTTGATCCCAAGTATTGGGTCCATGGTATTGATGTGTTATGGTTTTGGACAATGGTATTGTGAAAGGCCTAAGACTATAAAAGAGGAAGGAGATCATTAGGCAAAATAATGAGCTAAATTATTGAATATCTAATGCAGAGCTAGATTTGGAATACTAGTGATTGGTTTATGGTGCATAGCTGGATCTGAATGAAGGAGGAACCTAAGCACAAGTAGAAGGATAAGTTCTATTAATGGGTCAAAATCTCAAGTCTTGAATAAGTAGAATCTTTGAAGTGATTTTTGATCTGTTATATTTGGCGCATGCTTGATCTATAAATCTGATAATCTAGGTATAACTAATGTCTGAATATTTGAAAGAGTAAATTATCTTTTATAGATCTGTACACAGGTTTGTCTCATTAGAGGTGTGTATATACACTGGTTCAGCAAATCAAAACAACGTATACGCAGGTTGGTCTTAACATAGAAGCGTATGCACGCAGGTTTCGGAATATTGAAGTAGCGTACGTCTCTTGAATTATGTTCTAGCTGCTTCTATTTATTGCTGCAATGTTCTGGGTTCAGAATTGGTGTGTGGTTACTGTTACTGTGTACTGGGTACAACTGTCAGAGAAGTGTTTATTTGATTCAGTTTTGATTGGTGAAAAGGAGATTGTTTGATGCAGAAATTCTTGATGTGTGATTGATGTTATTCATGGATCCAGTCTGAAAATTTATGAAACGTGGTACCTGGAGGAAAAAAGAGAAGGTTGTAGCCTTCTGTAGGTCAGCACCTATGTACTAGTACATCAGCTAGTACAAGAGCTAAGGGGGTGGTAGCTCCCTTCCAGTAGCAGCTGGAAAACGAGTAAAGGTTGGAGCATTCAGTAGGCCGGCACCTATGTACTAGTAAAAGGATCGGCTAGTACAAGAGCTAAGGGGGTTACAGCTCCCTTCTAGGAGAAGCTGGAGAATGAGAGAAGGTTGTAGCCTTCTGCAGGTGGAAGCCTGCGTACTGTTATAAGTCTGCACCAGCACAGAAACATTGTAAAAAGAAGTTTCTAATTAAAAGAAGATAGAGACGAATTGCAGCAGGTGGTTTTCACCCACATTGGGTTTCCACCTTATATATTGTGTTCTTGTGTGTGATTGTCTTCTGCTCTGTTTTACTATTCCTGGTTACTATTTATATGGTTTTGATGCATAGATTAATGATCAACATCTGTAGAATAAATTAATTTACAAGTCTGCATGGTATACGCTGGTTTCGTTATCTGTAGTTGCATATATACGCGGTTTTCACTAACTGAAGTAGCATATATGATCTGGGTGCGAAATGAAAAATAATTGACTTGATAATACTGATTCACCCCCCCTCTCAGTATTATTTCCAACAGAGTGGACACTATTTCCGATAACAAAATGGCAACTCCACTGGGGAGCGAATAGATTGTTTGCTTGTCTACATTTGTGTGTTTTATAAACTTACAGACAGAGCCTGAAGTCAAGCCAGCTAGCCTTCGAACTGCATTTGCTATGCAAGTGCAAAGTAGATCAATGCTGCTTCAGTCTATCTCTGGGTTTTATTTATAAACTGAACAATCGATTTGCAAGCCTTCTAATTTCCCTAGCGGTTGCTCTAGTAACCTCATTAGATCAACCCATGTGATTTATATTTACTGAACATCGCTTGCTCGGCTAAATCCCTGAACTGAGCTGCAAACTGTGACCAAAGACCAAGTAAAAGTCTCGCACTGGTACCATCGCACCCTCTCTTCAAGGAATTCTGTATGCATCGCACCTCCCGTGTGTAGTAGGTGGGATGCATATTGGATTCCCTATGTAATAGGTGTGATGGTCAGAAAAAGTTAATTTTGCCTTCAGACTTTGGTTTTTCTTCACTCTCTTCAGCTCTATTAAGGAGTCTTGTTGTCTGTGATCAGTATACCACTATGGAAACTCCCTTCCTTTACAGCATTCCACCTCCATTGTGCAAAGAACTGTAAATGTTTTTATGTATTGTGCGCCATTTTCAGTTCTTTTTTACAAAGAAGTAGCGTAATCAAACTGTCGTTTCTTGATTTGAAAGCGTTGCAAGTGTCGTTTTCAGTCATAGAAGAGAATCCTATTGTTCTTGATGGTCGATTATACTGTTACTCTTGTATTAGATTTGAATTAGTGGTTTTCCAAGTGTCGAAAACAATTTTTAATTCGAAATCGCAAAGTGTTGTCATTATCTTCCTTTCATTTTGAAGAGAAATTTGTTAGTACTGTCACTTTGAAAAGATAATTCAAATTTGTACTTAGCATTCTTCTTGTCATTCACACATTAAGAAGGCTAAAAACAAATACATGCATGTGCATTTGCATTTAGACTTCTTATTGTTTTGATTTAGGACAGTGCATCTAGTGTGTGCTTTGTGCTCTATGTTGGAAGAATCTCATTTCTCTTTCCTTAGTAGCTAGGATTTTCATTGAAAAAAGAAGATTAAACAATTGTTTATCATCTTAGATTACATTTCAGGAATTGTATATCTACATCACGCGGTGAACCTGAAAGGAAAATTTATTAAGCAAGATCAACTGTAAAATAAATTCAATGAACATAAAAATGCTTTGGAACCTAACGCGCAACATTTAGAAGTCTAGGCTAGAGACGTATTCCGGCGTCGTAAAGCCTAGTAACTGTCGCTTTCATTGTTGGTTGGGTGATTCCTTCTCTTTGAGACGACAAGTGCCAGTACGGACTTGTGCTCCCATGTACTATCGAGTATATATTGGGAGACCACAATAGGCTATATCCTTTATCCTTAGGAAGCCATGTCTGCTACCTTATCGATCGCAATGCACTGAACATAGCATTCGGGAAGATTGACTACCGTACCGTAAAAAGTATTCTGTAGTTTTGCGATTGGTTTGGAAATCCCTCTGTCTAGACTTCCAGAGTAGTCTCTTTTGTTCCTTTTCAGACTCCTTAAAGGAAAAGGTCCATTTGAGCGCTTGTCACTTCAGGCTCATTAAAAATCAAAGGCGACTAGAGTCATCTTTTGTTTTTTCTCGACTCTTAGAAATTGAAAAAACAAGTTGTGTCAAACTGTCTAAAATTCATTTAATTCGGAATCATTTTCCCCTTTTTATTTTGAGTTGATCAAGTAATCTGCAATCGCAGAAGAAAGTCAATCAAAACCCCATCGTTCGCGGAGGCTTACGAGTCAACCATCATTGACTCCAGAAACAAAACTATTCTGGACAAAGCGAACTCGTTTGACCAGATCGAAGTCCCCTAGTTTGGTTGGAGCAAGTACTCTGACATCCTCAGAGACTCCGGTTACTTCAAACATTTCTGGTATCCCTGCCTTTACAGAAGAAATTCTGCAGCCACAAAAGGACATTACAACTAATCCTAGTGTGACGATAAACACTTTTATCCCTGAACTAGCTCCATCTACAGCTAATTCAGAAGGAGCTACTCCCCAAACATCTGTCGCTGCAGAACCTATACCTTCTCCGGCACCGAAAATATTTTATGGACCTGATGGTCTGCCTCTTCCACCTGGATTGATTGCCATAGAAGAGAAAGTGGAAGATCCTCCATCTAACGCTCCATCGTAACTTGGAATTGGGATCACCCTATATCCTTTTTCTTCAGAAGTTAGTCTCCTTCCATCAGAAGTTCCTAAAGAATCGCTAAGGAACCTTTTGGATAGGGTAAATATGTCTGAACAACCGTCAACATCTAGGACTATGTCATCCAACACAGTAGTAGCAGAACTTCCTGTTGCTACTCTGACAATGTTCGTCGGCGTACCATCTATCCCAACTAGATCTCAATCCCTGGATGGAGTCCATTCAGGGGCTGTTTCGACAGTATGGACTATTCCTATTCATTCATCCAGAATAGTATCTGGAACCTCTTATGTTGAGTCTCAACAAATTGATCCTTCGTAGTGTCAATTTGGGCAACCCGATCCCCAAAGTCAAGTCATTCCTTTGAGCACTAGATTACCGTCGTATGGAGGGTCGTATACCCTTTCATTGTCTTCTTTGGGAGAACAATCATGCGAGAGTTCACAAAAAAACTTAGGTTATGCTGGAATTACATCTAGCGGTTGGGTGCCAATCCTACCTCAACAACCAAGAGTTGTATACTCAATGCAACAAAGTTTACCTATGTCAAATATCCCTACTATGCCGACTATTGTGGCAGTGTCACAAGTACAAGCGTTGCCTGTTGTATGTCAACCTCAGGATTCTCAGGTTGTAATGCAACAACCTCTTGTCCCTATGACACAACCGTAATCACCAACTAGTGGAATGACCTAGGTTCAAATGGGGACCATTACCCCCCATCTTGTTCAAACAGTCAGTATTGGGCAACAGCTCATGGCTTCGCAACCATGGCTGGTGCAATACCAACAACTACAATTCCAACAGGCTTACCAAGGGTCTAAGAAAAAAGTCTTTGCAAGTATGTACATTCAGAACGGTCAACATCAAGCATACCATAATGGTCATGCCCATCAACCTTACCAAAGTTACCAGCATCAAACGCATTATGCTGGTATGCAAAGACCTACTGCTCAGGCAATCCCTTCTTATCCTGGGTATGCTTCACCGAACCTGAATTAGCAGTTGCCTTTCATGGCAACTTTATAGTTACTAGATCTAAATCGACTAACGAACGATCCAATTGCTTACATCGCTTGGTGGCCAGCGATTCTGCATAAACTTTGGTCGGATATTCCTAAATTTAATGGAAATCCGGGTGAAGACCCATCGAATCATGTGATGACTTTTCATCTGTGGTGTTCATCAAACACTCTCAATGATGATTTGATTAGGCTTCACCTTTTCTAGCAAACATTAACTAGTCCGGCAGCAAAATGGTATATCGAATTGCCTAGAGCTTCGTTTGATAACTTCAGTACCCTAGCCACAACCTTTTTAACCCATTTTCAGTTACCTATAAGGTATGAAACGAGAACAAAGCTTCTTACCAATTTCAAGCAAATGACAGCCACTCACATATCTGATCATATTCATGAGTGGCGACATCATCGTAGAATGGTAAAAACATATGTTCCTGATCAGCTTTTGGCTGAATGGTTTATTAAGTCATTGTTACCTTCTATTACAAAAGAAGTTGCAAAGGGAGGAGTCGTCACTGAAGAGAAATTTATTGCTCGTGCACAATATCTAGACTTGATCTATACTCAGTCTGGCACGCTCTACGATAAAATACCTGATGCTCCTAGACCGCATTTTTTCTTTCTTCCCCCTCCTAAATCAAACAAAAACTCTCATGCTGGCAATGGCATGATAGGTACGACTAGCACGAAAACTGTAAAAGCTACGTCAAAGAAGGCTCGTATGGTTTCAGGTAAAAATGCAAATGAAGAACTTCTTGCCTCAGAAGTAAATTCCGTGTCAATTGACAAAGGCAAAGAAACCAAGAAACCAGGAGGCAAGAAGAAAAAGAAAGGGAAGAAGAAGAAATAGGAGGAGTCGTCTCCTGAAAAATATTCTGCAAACCCTTCTGGAGATAGGAAACCAAATCGTCCATGCCTTATATGTGATGAGGATCATTGGACAAGAGAGTGTCCATATAAAGTTGATCTTAGAAAATTTTTCAAGAGTTCAAAAGCCTCGGCAGTATTGACTGATCCGTTTCTGAATCTAGGAACAAATCTAGTTGCTAGAGACAATTCTTCCCCGTCCCAAGTGCTAATGTTGTCTGTTTCAAAGCAGTTGAATGATGCTTTGATATCGACAAGGAATAAAGATTACGGGAATCCATAGATGTCGAACAACAAGGATAAAGATCAACCTAGTAGTTCGACAACAACTTCAACCGAAGTTGTGCCACCCATCACTCCTGAACTAAAGATAAAACCGCTAAAGGTAGTACACAAATCGACGTTTAATCCTTGTGCTAGAGCAGCACGGCATTATAATATAGTGGAGGATCTGGCCCAATTACCGTCCACTATGTCGACACTTGAGGTACTGCAAAATTGCCCCTCCCAAAAGCAGGCTTTATTATCAGCGATAGGTGGGATTGACCCAACGGATTCAAATCTTGTGTCCTTTAATCACAAAGGATATGACCCTCAGTTACTAGCTCAACTAGCTTTCCTTATTCAAGTGAAAGCCCTCAACAAAACTGTTCATAGAACAATTATTCATGAAGGGGCATCTACATGTATTATGTCAATGAGTTGCTGGAAAACTTTAGGGTCTCCATCCTTGTCGAGATCGACGATGACATTAAAAGCATTTGATGGATGAACATATACCCCATATGGGATATTGAGTAACTTGCAAGTAGAACTGGGGGGAAAAACAGTAGAAATTGATGTTTAAGTTATCGATGAAAACCTCGATTATAACATCCTACTGGGAAGGCCCTGGATATATGCCATGGCTACCATTGTGTCAACCTACTTTAGGAGGATTGCATTTCCTTTCCAAGGAGGAATTAGAATCATCGACCAACAAACATTTCTCCCCAACAGTTCACAAGTTACAAGAAGAATTCCGATGATCCACGGAAGCCCTCATTCACTTCAAAATATCAGAGTGGGCCTACTAAAAGACCCTACATTAATGGGAACATTTTCCCTACCACCTCCAATCAATTTGGTGGAAGTGGCCAAGGTGGGAACCTACAATATGATATCTTCCATTCAAAAGATGTCAAAAAACAATATTAACATGGATCATCTGAAGGTATTGCCTCTAAGCCCAATGGAAATATTATAGCAATCAATGTTTTCGGCATGGGAGGCAAACCTGAATCAACTCTCATCAAGCGTTTGGATAGATAGGTCTAAGGAATATGGCACCCCTTTAGATCCTTGGTCACAAGTACATTCTACAGATGAAGGAATTGTTTAATGAATGATGATTGACGGGGCACCATGGGAAGATGTCTTTGCTTGGTCATATGATGAAATGCCAAACATTGAATTGAGCATCATTGAACATGAAATTAAGATGTATCCAGATGTCAAACTGGTACGACAATGGCTCCGGTAGGTGTACCCCAAGAAAGCTGCTACCATCAAGGCAGAAGTTGAAAAACTCCTCCATGTTAGTTTTATTTACCCAGTTCCTCTAACCGATTGGGTATCGAATATTGTTCCTGTAATGAAAAAACAAGGAATGATTAGAGTGTGTGTCAATTATAGGGATGTAAATCAAGCTTGTCCAAAAGACAACTACCCTACACCCTTCATCGACCAGATAATTGATGAATGCGCCAAATGTGAAATCTTTTCATTTATGGATGGATTTTCTGGGTATAATCAAATAAATATCCGCCCACAGGACCAGTCAAAGACTGCATTTATTTGCTCGTGGGGCACATTCACATATCGCAATCTACCCTTTGGTTTAAAGAACGCTCGGGAAACATTCCAGAGGGCAATGAATTATGCCCTCCACAACATCAAGAACATCGTTCAACCATATCTCGATGATCTTCCAGCTCATTCGCTAAAGCGGACTGATCATCTGCAGCATTTGAGAGCGATATTTCTACGTTGCCGACACTACAAGATACGACTCAATCTGCACAAATGCGTGTTTTGTGTCAGTTCTGGTCGTTTACTTGGCTTTTTGGTCTCAAAGGACATGATTCGTCTCGACCCATGTAAGGTTCAGGCAATCATCGATTTACCTCCACCTTCGAATTTGCTTCAGATTCAGAAACTCCGAAGGAAAGCAAACTTTCTGAGGAGGTTCATTCCAAATTATGCCAAACTTGTTGAAGGTTATACTCGTCTATTGAAAAAAAAAAGTACCCTTCATCTGGGATCAGGTCACGCAGGCTTCCTTTGATTCTTTAAAGGAATCCCTAATCAAAGCATCATTAAAGTGTGCTCCTAATTATCAAAAAGACTTTAACCTGTATCTCGCTGTAGCGGATACGACAATAGTGATGGTTTTAGTTCAAGAAGACGATGGAATTTAACATCCAATATATTATTTAAGTCAAAACATAAATGATACGGAAATGAAGTACTCCTATTTTGAAAATCTAGCCCTCACAGCTGTTCAAGCGATACAGAGATTTCGACACTATGTCCTCTTCAGAAAAACTACCATTTTATCAGATTGCAACCCCATGACTTATATATTGTCGCGACAGTTGCTGGGGGGCAAATATTCAAAATGGATAGCGATTTTACAAGAGTTTGATCTGGAATTCAAAAAATCCAAATCAAAGAAAGCCCTAGTCGTCGCAGAGTTACTATGCAATCTCCCATCGTCGTCCAATGATGCAACATCCGAAGAAGCTATCGTGGACGAAAATTTGTTTCTGATATCTTCAAGAAATCCATGGTATGGAGATATAATAATCTATCTCCAAACCCAAACATATAGGTCTAATACCTCACACTCAGAACAATGAAGGATTTGATACCAAGCAAAATACTACGTGATCGTCGGTGATACGCTTTATTGACGTGGTATCGATAAAGTTCTACAGAGGTGCCTCACCCATGAGGAGGCCGAAAAAGTCTTGAATGATGGTCATTCGGGTGAATGTGGGGGGCATCAATCTAGTTATGCTACGATGCAAAAATTTTTACGAGCAGGATACTTCTAGCCAACAATGTTAAAAGATTGCATAACCGTAGTCAGAAGTTGCCATGCTTGTCAAATCTTCGATAATAAAACTAGGAGACCACCCGCACCTCTGCAAATAGTAGTTACTGTTGGGCCATTCACCAAATGGGGCATAGATTTCATGACGTGTAACCCCACCTCGGCCGGGGGGCATGGTTATATCATAGTCGCAGTAGACTATTTTACCAAATGGGCCGAGGTGATGCCTACATTAAACAACAGCGGAAAAATGGCTACCCTTTTCTTTTTCAATCACGTAGTCTCCAGATTCGGCATTCCACAGGCCATAGTCATAGATCATGGATCACATTTTCACAATCACATGATGGTTGAGTTGGTTGCCAAATTAGGACTGTCCCACGACAGCTCTACCCCGTATTACCTACAAGCTAATGGACATGTTGAGGCAATCAACAAGGTCCTAAAGTGCATGCTGCAAAGGATGATCGGAGTCCACAAACGGAGTTGGCACCTGATCCTGTACTAGGCCTTGTGGGCATACCGGACATCGGTGAGGAATGCTACCGAGTTTACACCTTTTCAATTGGTGTATGGCCTGGAAGCAATCTTTCCAGTTTAGTGTAAAATCTCGTCCCTCAAGCTCGCAGTCGACCTTATCCTCAGAACTTTAGAAGAAGAGGCTCATTTCTTGGGATTAATCCAATTGGATGAAACTCATCGTGATGCCACTTTAGCTAACGAAGCCCATAAGAAATGAGTCAAAGCACAGTTCGACAAAAATTTCAAACCTCATGTCTTCTCAGAAGGTGACCTGGTCTTACTTTACGACCAGGAGTCCGACAAGTTGGGAGCAGGTAAGTTCAAGTCTTTATGGATGGTTCCCTATATTTTTAAACGTGTATTAGCAAAAGGGGCCTATGATTTGGTGGATTATGATGGGATTCCACTGGCGCAACCCCGCAACGGGTTATACCTCAAGTGTTACTATGCTTAGTTCAGCGTACTAATCCCTATGCTTTTGTTACATTTCTGTTTTTTCTAAGGGTAATTGTTTTGGTTAGGTAATCCACTTTTTGCATTTGTTGCAGATGTCAAACCTATTGGAATCATTTGTTGGATATGCCGACGGAGCGAGTCGTAGTTCGCGGAACCTATCTTCTGCGGCCTGGGCCATCTTCGATCCCAGTGGTGAGTTAGTGAGTTTCAGAGGGGTATATATTGGTCGGTCGACGAACAATATCGCTGAATATAACGTGTTGATAGAACTCCTCTTTGATGCCATCGCACATGGCATACGTGACTTGTCTTCAGGCTAGACTCACAACTTGTCATTCTACAACTCACTGGTATCTACTCTGTATGGGATCCAGCTATCTATCGCAAGTTCTTAAGGGTCAAAATTTTGGAAAGACAGTTCGATTTCATTCAATATCAACATATTTCCATAAATTTAAACACATTAACAGACTCATTGGAAAATTATGTGTTAGATAGACATTTGCGACATTTATAAAAAGAAGCATTTCATCAATATTTGCAACAGGATCATGTAACCTAACCAAAATAAAGCTCCGAAAATCAAAAATATACATAACTATTTATGGCTTACACATAATTTTCTATAACCAAGACAAAATCAGTCAAATGACCCAAAACTCAAAATGCTAGGGGGAACCCTAGTCTAATGGTGCTGGTGATAACAAGTCACTGCCTGTGCTATTATGCGTAAAAGCCTAGTCCATCGACTCGGCATGCCAGTAGTATGTCGCTGCAACCGCAGAGGCAGCTCATCAGTCCTCACATCCAGAATACCAAGGGTGAGACCCTCAACCTGATCCTGTAATTCTGAAAGAGTCTCGGCCACATCAAGATCGCGGAGGATGGCTCTCCCCACAGCCTCTCCTGTCGGAGCGGCAGCTGGTTCTCTCCGGCGCACTGCTAGTCGAATTGGTCCATTGTCTACATGAGCACATGAGTTTTAATTAAGTCTTGATCAAAGAAAGTATGAGATGATTATAATAACAATAAATAGAGATATGGTCAGAGAATTTACCCATAGCACCCCACTTCTCACCAGCCGGCAGCACCAAATCCGGGTCACCCCGGAAATCCATGCCAGCATATGGAAACTTGGCATAAACCATCTCCTGATGGTCGAGCCACTCGAAGAAGGTATCAGGGAAAGAAATCTGGGGCTAGCCAGCATGTTGGGACATGAGGTCAACCCATCTCTGCATCTATGGCTCAGTCGGAGGAGGTAGACCAAGCGAAATGTACTACCGCTGCATCAGTGGGATCTTTTCCAAGGCGAAAGTGGTCAAAATAGAACCATAGCCAAAATTCTTGGATCTTCCTCTTTTCACCTTGGTCAGTTGTTCTTTCATCACAGAGAGTACTGTGTCACACCAGTTGAACACCTTCGGTTCAAGGCATTCCAAGGCGTACTGCATATAAGACCTATTAGCTATATGAAGAGCCACACTACCAGCCAGTCTAGCAAAAGTGAACAGAATAGTCTACAAGGGCCGGTCAGTGACATCTCGGATGTTGATCTTGCCATCCATACTCGGCTGAGATCCCTCTCTGCAGTGTCAGTGAATGTACTCTCTCACGGATTCGCCCCTGGGCAGAACCTGATAATGAGAGAGGGGCGCCATGCCTCGATAAACCGGTCAAAAAGTAGATGTCCACGACAGTCAAGGGGATAGATTTGCCCCTGACCTGGAACACCTGGTTGGTAGGATCCCAAGCGTCGAGGAAATATTGCAACAATTTGATTTGTTGCCTCATGCTAGAGATGCGGAAAAACTTCAGCAGGCCATAGTTCTGCAATGTAGTTACCGTACCCGGATCATGTAAAGCAATCATTTCCTCTTCTTCATGCTCACGTTCTCGACATGTAACAACCATTTTGCTCTGATTAATCTCTGAAAAACAAACAAGAGAATATTCAAGGTCCTAAATTGGCAAAAATAGGCAAAAAATTCCATGAGAAAATAGTGCAAAAAGTTTCCTCCTTGCACCCATTGCACCCCAGTAGTGTACTGGGAGCGATGGATACTGACTAGCCAGTGACAAGGCCAGTATGCACCGCACCTTTCGATATAGGAAGGGTGTGATGGTGCCAGGGCGAATTGTTCAAACCCCAGAGGCTCAGCAAAATAGGGAAACATGCTCCAAATTCAAAAAGGGAAGAATGCAACTGAAGAGCATAGGTTTAGCTTCTACCTAGTCCAGACGGCGCCGAGAATCATCCACAGAATCTCTCGAAGTCAGCTAGTGAAAATCAGGGGGGAAATCCATCTCTAGAGCTCCAACAAACCAAGTTCAAATGAAATGGTAAAATAAGAGGTAAAAGTCACTTTAAATTACTATTCACATAATTCGAGTAAGGTATTAGTGTTTTTTAACTCATTTATCAAGCATATGTTTTCATTTATAATGGGTTTGATGAAGCAATTGAATAGGTAGTATGACCATTGAAAGAATGAAGTAACGGTGAATCAAATAATCAATGACCATTATCACAAGCAGTTTTTATGTGGAGTTCAAGCTCGTTAAAAATTAAACCTAAGCAATGAGAAAATGTTTCCCCCAGAGTTTAAGCTCATTAAAAAATGAACCAATTTCTGGTAAATAACCATTGTGAATGCATTATCATCAGCTCTTGAGCCTTGGTCGTGTTCTCATCGTCACCTCCACTCTGTTCTAGCTGATCATATGCCTCCATTTGATTGTTTACCCTTTTGAGTAACATCTGCAACAAGTGATTATGTTAGCCATCCTTGTGACATTTCCGTGATTGGAAAATTCCAAGCCTTACCTGGAATTGGCTGCTACCCGAAATTATCACTCGTCCCTCAAAAAACAAGTCTCCTTTAAGCTCTTTTAATCTGACTCGTAAAATATGAAAAGATTGCTGAGCGATTGGCCTCCATTGCTTGTTAAAGTCATCAGAAGTGCTATCCCTCCTCTAGATTTTAATCTTTTTAGACCCGAGGGATTACTACACAAAAAGATTGAGCGCTTGTCTTATTCGGCTCATTAAAACTACCGAAAATTCATCCCTTTCGTATTATTTTATACTTTTTCGGACTAAAGGGGTTATGTGACGAAAAAGGATCATCGGAGTTTCCTTTCCGTCCCTTTTCAGACTCTCTAAAAATGAAAAAGGACCGAGTTATCATTGTCGTTAAACTCATTAAAATCAATAGAGACAAGCTTGTCCAAATGGACGAGAAAGAGTTTCATTGTCGCCAGGCTTGTTAAAACGTAGTGACGGGTTCGCCTGAAGGGCGGTTTATAGAACAAGCATATGTTATCCTCCTCAAGCTTGACAAAAATAACGAGGTACTGATCAGCAATGACTGGGGAGAATTGGGAAGAAAACTTGAAGAAACTTTATTGGTAGCAAGTTGCTCTTGAACATGACACTTTCACTTCGTCCAAGTCGGGTTGGGTTATTTCGTTCACCGGTCATATCACCATTGGTACATCACACCATCCATATTTGGGGTTAATGCTACCAATCCATGTCAGTGTCGCCAGTATGTTCAAGAGAAGTCGCTCAGAGAATTCGCCTGTGTCTCATCCGCTGCAATACATTCACGCTCCATTCTTTCATGACCGCCACCCTGAACCCTGTATCATCATATCCTTTTCACCTCCAAAATCATTTGCTCTGTTCCATGTTCTAGATGTGGGATTCATTAAGGTCCTCCTACAATGGGTTTCTTCTTGTCGACATCAGCTCATTATCCAAGAAGCCGACCTAGGAACAACCTGTTGAGTACTTTGGAGCTTGCATGCCTCAATGGCAAGTTTCTCACTTTCAGCGACAGGTTTACATCAATGGCCTTCGACTGAGAGATTTTGCGTGGTGTTCGATTCCAAGTCCCTTTTTCACACAACGTGAATTGTACTATAGTACCTTGAGGGTCATTGTCATTATTGGTGATTCCTCTCACGCTTGTTAATAGCCTACATCATTGGCTGGTAATCAGGCGATGTCTTTCCATGTTCGACTCCAAGACATCTTTCAAATGGATCTACTTGTACTCCGAGTGAAGATTGAATGAGTTTGAAGACCCCAGATCTAGTTTCATCCATCTGGGCTGCGATATATTTAGGAATATAAAAGCATCAAATGTACATCATTGCTGAACAGATGATCATCTAAATAAAAGGATGATGACTGCATCTGAATCATCAGTCTGCTACACAGACGGTTGTCTATCCTATGTACAAGAAGATGAATTTATAAAGCTGAGCATGGGAATGCCCGCCTTAGCTAGATCATGAAAATATTATGAAGATAATGTATTTTATTGTATCTTATTACAATTCGCCTTCCAGCTCGAAAAAACTTCGGATCCTCATGATAAAGCATTTCACCCGACATCAAAAGATTAACGACCTCATGCTTTAGGGGGCAACTGTTATAGACATTTTTGGGCACTGCAACCCCAATCATAAATGTCCATAAACCAAGGGATCCTAAGTCCCTAAAAGTGTTGCTTCACTCCCTAAAGGAACAAGGTCAGCTGATTACATCATCTCCCAGAAGTTCTCCACAAAAAACTGCTCATAACTGGTCAAAACCGGACCATACAGATTGCCGAGTGCAGAGGGTGCGATGCATACTATAAAGCCCTTTTGTAGGGTGTGATGGGTGAGAATGGACAAATGGCAGAGACAGTTTGCGAGGTGGATGATCATGGAATCTTCCGGAAACTTCTCCTGTGACACTTGCCTCTCTGAATTTGCCCAGGGATGAGTAAGAGATCATCAATCTCCAAGTGGAATCAAGAACTATCAGAGAGAGGACACTAATCAAAATCCCAGAAGCTGACTCACCCCCCTACAATCATCTATATATGGATCCCTCATCACAAATATTCAGAGGCTGGAATCTTGTATCTTGTAAAGAAGTGTTGTTGGTTTCCTGGTGTAACATCATAGTATTGAGTGATCTAAGCTTTACATGAGGTGAAGAAGGGCTTTCATGTTGGAGGATGATGCTAGGTCAGAACATTTGGTTGTAATCCTCTTTGCTATTCTTGATATTAATAAAGCTATTTATGTTTTCCTCCACATTCTTGTATGTTTGATTGTATATGCATTTGTGTGGTCAATACATATCTGGTCCTGTGTTGTTTATGACTGTAGATCTCTGTTCTCCGATAGTATTATGCTGCTTTGATTCCACAGGTGCTCTTTGAAGTTGGGTAGACAATGAAGAAGTGGCAAAGATCTATCAGAAGGGAGAGGAACCTAGCAAGGAACCAAGCGCAAGATTGAGGTTGGTGTCCTTTGTTCCCCTCTTATCTACTTTTCATAAAGGAAAGTAAAAGTAGTTTTAGTTTCTTTGTTTCTAAGATAACTACCAGTCTTAGTGGGACTAGCAGCTCTGAGTGGACACTATTCCCGATAACACAAAGGTAAAATACAAAAACATAAGTTTGTATAACATGTATTATCACATGTCTCCTTGATTAATCATTATGTGATTTGATTTCCATGATGTCTCTGCCACACCTTCCGTCTTCAGTGCCAAACAGTCCTTAACTGGACTTCTATAGCTACACCTGTTAATGGTTAGATTAACAACATGACCTATCTATATAAGAATCTTCAAACCCTGATTGTTCACTTATTACACTAAGTTTTTCTATCATAGTTACACAGCCACTTTGTTCATGCAGTCACTCTGTTTTCATAGACTTTGTGCATACAGTCATTCTATTTTCCACAAAGTTTACATATATATCTACTTTGTTTCCCTATATTTGGTATATACAGTCGTTTTATTTTATATTCACAGTCATCCTGCTTACATATACTCTGTCATCCCCTTTCCATATCCATAGTCATTCTATTTCTATATACCCAGTTGCTCAATTTTCATATACATAGTCCTCTTTACGCAGTCATTCCATTTTTAAACAGTGAGAGAAATGTTGAAGAGTAGCTGAGAACAAAGGTTATGGGGCTTATTGTTAGAACTAAAACCATAGGGGTTAAATACATGGAGGGTTATCCACAACTGAAGGGAATGTTACAGAAGGTTGGTTGGTTGTGTTTTATTGAAAAATTCAATGGTTACCATAAGGAAATCACTAAATCCTTTGCCAGGACATTTAATGGAATGGAAGTGGAAATATGTGACATCAAATTTACAGTTACCGAGTCCTTCATAGCTGAAGCAAAAAAAATTCCAAGGTTAGGAGAAAGGTGGTTCAAGAACAAAGAGTTTCATGATGAATCTTGGAAGGTCATTCTTAAAAATCCAGGTATGGACACTTCAGTTTTTAGAAAAGGGATTCCAATCTCTGCACTAAAAAACAAATCGAGTAGCACACTGTTAATGCTGTAAAAATTTATTACATGTGAAGGAAGGTTTGGTTCTATGTTTGTATATCATATACGATTGTTAATGAATTTTCTAGAGGATGGAATCCTCAATCTTCCCTTTTTCCTATTGAATAGTCTAAGAAGAATGGCAACTAATGTTCAAAAGAAAGTTGAGTCAATAGAAACCACTCTATATCACCATGGACTAGTGGAGATTTTAGTTGAATTTCATTTGAGAAGTGTAGGGGATACATGGGAGGACTTCTTGGTAAGGAATTTCTTCCAAGATGCTCCAGATTTGTCTGAGGGAAGTCATGTTAAAATAAGTATGAGGAAGGAGACCAATCTCACTATTCAAAACACCACTGAAAATTTAGCACTGAAAAATCATGAAGAAGAACTAATCTTTGAGAAATTAACAGAGATCATAAACCAGACTAAGAAGAGGAGAAAAACGAAAGAGAAGGTTGAAGAAATCCATAGGGATATTCCTAAACCTTCATCACCTAAATAGGATGAACAACTGCTTTTTGAAAGACTAATCAAAATCAGGGAACAAATCACGAAATATAAGGAGAAAAGAAAGAGTAAAGGATACAAAAAAAGAGATCATAAGCTCCCAAAACTTGAGAAGGACTTCTAGACTTTGGGGCAAAGTGAAGAAGGTGAAAACAAAAGAGGCCCAGTTTATAAATTTGGACAACGAAACTCTAGCTCAATCCCCTAATAGTATTCCATATGAGCAAAACCCATAGAACTCTCCTCCACAAAACTTTGAGGGCAGCCCAAAAAGAGTTTCTCCTAGCATTGATCCAATACAACAAATCTATGACTACGTAGAGTCATTAGAGAAAAAGAGTACATCAATAGACCCAAGGACTTCAGCTAATCCAAAGTAGCCTACGATCTCACAAGAAACTTTAACTAGCTCCCTTAAACAAGAGATCTATGAGCTAGAAATTCTGAACAAGCACATCCAAAGAGAAAATGAAGCCTTAAAAAGAAGAACAAAATAAGTTGGATAGTGCTATCCATGAAAACACTATGCTTCACTTGGGTTTATGGCACAAGAAGAATAGAAAGCTTTAAAAGAAAAATAAGAAGTTGAACAGGGCACTGATTAACCTCAAGTACATATTTCTCATGAGGAAACCAGGGATGGTAGTTGGTGCAAAGAAAATCAAGAAGAGGAAATTGGATGTCTTGGCTAAAGTATCAAAACAAATGTAGTAGTAGGAGGAAGTTTTCAATTTTGATTGCATGGGGACATGCAATAGTCTTGGAGTGGGGGTATGTTGATTTTCAAAACTGCCCTTTTCTTAGCAACTTTTCTCATCCATTCCTCTTTTCTTTTCCATGAAAAATGCATCCCTATCATCAATAGCCAGTATACATTGCCTTAAGGAGAAAATTTTAGTGGTTTACATGTTATACTTTTATGTTTGCTATTTCAATAAGTTTTTGTCTTTTAGTTATGGAATGCAACTTATTCTATAGCTAATCGGCTATTCCGCAACTACTTCTATGCTTTTATAGGTTCCATGTGTTAGGAGGAGAAAATAACTACATGGACAGCTTGGAAAACATCATGGCATGGATTTTGTCCTATTCACCTAGCCCAGGTTGACAAGGAAGACTTTGGTCAAAGGAGAAGTAAAACGTAGAGACCTAAGGCAAAAAGGACTTTGTTTTGCACATGTTTCATAGTGATGGGATCTGAAACAACTTCCTGAGCCCACGGACTTCAATAGCCATCTGTGCAAACTGAACCCAACAACCATTACCTTAGATTTATGTCTCCAACAACCGTGGAAGACACAATTCCGTGTGCCCGTCTGCTACATGTTTTTTACTGTAGCTTATTTTTCTCCATAAAATAGTTGTATAACTTCTCTATAGATATCTGTGTTAAGAACGCAGAACCAGTTCAAATTTTCTCATGTATTAAGTTCAGAATACTACTATGTAATTTTGAAAACTCATTCTCTGTTTTAATATGAAGACTATGTGTTTCATGGATACTTGAAAGCATGTGTTGGAGTGTTGATTAAGTACATATAACCTGAGTAGTTGTAGAGGGCCCCTGTGCTGGCTAAGGCTACATTTCATTTTGTTTTGTCTTTTATAGTTAAAATGTGACTTCGTCATTTCTTTCGTAATGTTTATAACCATTTTCTAACCCTATTCATAATGCAGCTTTTGTCATATTCTTACTAACGCATAATAGCTTATTTTAGTACATAATAGTTCTTTTTGTTTAATTTCTTTCTAGTTTCTTATCAGTAGCTTGAAGTTGAGTTCAGTAGTGTAGAGTAATTTATTTCATTTGCTACTTCATTAGTCTTTAGGTTTTTAATTGAACTGATCAGTGCCATTATTGTCTTGCCATTTTATTACTAGTTTAGCGACTCATGTTGTAGGTGAAGGTTTCTAAGAAGCCCTACTAGTTGATTGTTCATCTTAAACTAAGTGGTTGAAAAATTCATTTATGTAAGGAGTCTTTTCTGCATTTTTGTATTTATTTTCTCTTAGAATAATGAAGAACAAAATTCCTCAAAATGTTATCACAAGGAGGTTGTTCTCCCAAAAGTGTGAAGTAGAGTAACTAAGCACTTCATTTAGTTTCCATAGTAGATTAGTTGCAATTTCATTTTCAGTCTTAGTCTTTCATTTAGTTTTGTTGCAATTTCATTTTCAGTCTTAGTCTTTCATTTAGTTTTGTTGCAATTTCATTTTTAGTTTTTTTCATTATGTTTTGATTCTGCAATAGACTAAACAGTAGTTGTAATCTTATTTTCAGTTTCAGTATTTCATTTTAGTTTTGTTTCCATCATAGATAGTTACAATTTCACTTTCAGTTTTTTTTAGCCTTGTTTTTGTAATTGGTTAGACAATAGTTGCAACTTCACTCTTAAGTTCTTTTAGTTCATGATTTGGAAACAATAATAAGAGTAGAAATAGAAACTCTGTTTTCATTTTCTTGATTAAACTTTACTTTCAAATATGGCTTAAAGCACTCTTAGTCCTAATTTCATTTCTTTGGATTCTTAGTAGAATTGTAAATCATTAGGGATTAAAGGATCAAAACCCCAAAAAAACATAAAACTCCAAAACACTGAAGTAAGAAGGGTCATCTAGCACATATAGTGCACAACACTTCATCAGTTTACGATACCTGGATTGACAATTTATGTAGAGCAATTTAGGACACTAAATTGACCAAACAATAATAGAAATGACCATTGAAGAGGCCACGCAGGCCCTGACTATGGGGGATGCTTCGGAAGGTGCCTGGATTGTGGAAAAATTCCCGAAATCATCGTGCACACCAAGACCCAAGAAGGACAAACAAGCGATGGTTCCTATACATGTGTCCCAGCGGAACTCACTGCACACCAAGATGTCAATGGAGGACAAGGGGAAAGCCATCAGCATAGAGACCAATGAAGAAGAAGAAGACCTGGAGGACCTAATTATCGAAGAGGATGAGGATGAAGGCATGGAGGAGGAAACTGAGCCTGCGCACCCTCAACAAAGTTGCCCATCTATTTCCCCCCATGGAAACGAAAGGCTAAAGTGCCTAAGGACCTTCATGAGACCAAGAGATCACTCCAGACCCCGCTCTTCCAAGACAACATTATTTTTGAGGGCACGCACCTAGGATGGGTGTCGAGCTTAAAATTTGAATATTGGGACCTTGCTGACCACAAGAAGTTCCCTCACCTTGAGAACTCACACCTCATGAAGCCCAGACAGAACACCATGGCAGGGGTTATAGAATTAGAGCCATGAAAGTGGTTGTGCAGAGTGGAAAAGGTCGAGCAACTTAACCTGCTCTGTGTGCTACATTTCCACCGCGCCCCAATAATGATTTTTGTCATTAGGAAGCTGCTCTTCCTGTTGCATCATGGGTATTTGTGGCTGGAGGAGCCCATCCCCATCACAACAGACTTGACACACCACATTTCCAGACTTCCATGCAAAGGGGGGGACCCCATAGACATCTCGGAAGGGAAGAGTAGTGACTTGGCCATAACAGAGGGCATGAAGAAGAAGTATAAGCTAGTAAAGAAGAAAAGGGGCTACACCATATCCAACATCAACGATAAAGCAGTGAGAGTCACGACCCAAATACTTTCCAGTAAGGTTATGTGGAAGTGCCACGTGGATGAGGTATCCATGCCAGTGGTAGCACTTGTTGAACAGTGTGTGGAGGTGGTCTAGTTTAACTGGTCTGAATTCCTCTGCAAGGAATTTTTGAAAAATTTTCACGAAGCTCAGGAACAGGGAAAAATGTTCCACTATGCATGGCTTCTGCTGTCCATAGTGCTCATGGTAGGGGAATTGTAGGAAGATAGTCAATTCCCTACAATTCAGAGGGATCTGTCAGAGGACGTGAAGTATGCTTCACTCTGGGCTACAAAGGATGCCAATAGGATTCACGACATTAGAATATTGTAGGTGTTCATGGAGATGAACCTCAGAATGAGGATCAACTGCAAGCTGCACTTGTCGCCAACTATCTACAATAGCCTGTAGAGTTTTGTGGAATTCAAAGTGGACATCCATAGCATATACATTAGAACACACAAGGACCTGTCCAAACAATGGAGGAAGCTACTCTTTGTATCCATAGATGATGTCATCTTTAACATCCTAGAGACATGGCTACAAGAGTGGCGCACCCTAGGCATCACAAAGATAGAGAAGTCGGTGGCACAAAGGAAGAAAGAATAGGCCAAAATATGCATCGCATAGTTGGTAGAAAAAATAAGGAAGGAGGCAGCGGAAGCAGAAGCGCAGGTGGCGCGAGATGCTGCATAGACAACAACTAAACAGGAAAAGGTCGTAGTAGCAACAGCAGTGCAGGAGGCAACTGCAAAGGTGCGCCAGGGCCAAACTTCGCCTTCATAAGGGCAGGAGGCAGAGGAATAAGAGGGAGGCATGGGCCCACAAACTGCATCAACATAGTTGAAGCACCAACAACCAACCGAGTGGACAGGGCCACACAAGAAGGTCAAGGCATCGAAATTGTCTATTGACCTAATCACCCTAACCGAGGGTGAGCTGCACGACATCGGCGAGACAGTGCATGATGTCACCTCTGAAGCCCTCCAAAATTTCATGCAAGAGAACCAAATTGTGTTGGGGCCCGTCAGAGTGCAGTTGCAGGAGTTATAGGTGCGCCCTCCTTAGGTTGGTACCCTTTCAAACAGCCTCGCAGTCGGAATAGCGACAGCAAAATAGATGTTGTGTGCTGGGGTGACGAATACCATAGTGCTGCTAGAAGGAGCACTAGTGACAACAAATGAGGCCGACAGGCCTATGGTTAGTGTGTTGAATGGTCTCAGCATCAATGTGGCTGCACTCTCGCGGGAGACCTTATACGTTCTGTAGGATGGAATAACTGTAGAACTGTGAGCTATTGAGAGTCACACAATACAAGTCTTTACTGAGCGGAAAATCAATATGGAACAATTAAGCTTGCAGCGTGACGAAGCGGTGTCACTGAATCAATAGCTGGTGCAGGTAATAGATGAAGCTTGTCAAAGCGTCCAAAATCTGGACCTCCTAGAAAACACACTAGTAGAGGCGCAGATCCACAGGTTAGCAGCAGGGGTGCATGAGGCGTGGGAGGAAATGACAAAGGTTCAAATAGAGCTAAAACTCTAGATCGCTGAGCTGCAGTTAAAGGCACATCCGTCCACCCCTCTGGAAGTTAGAGAACAAAGCGCTTATGCTATTAAAGTGGGACTGCACAAGATTGGCAGTGTAGTACGAGACTGCACCATCATTTTGGAAGAATCATCTGAGGTCCTCACCAATCTGTAGGAGGACCCCAACATCCAACACTTAGAGACTGAGGCATGAGAACTCCAACAACAGTATGACAGTGTCAAAGGAACTGCACAGACAGTGGCCCTCACTTAGAGGCTTACACGGCTGCAACATGCCAAAGCATTGAAGGAACAAGTGGACATGGCATGACATAAGGAAGCAGTCCTAAAGGCGTGTGTTCAACCTTGGATCAATGAGGAATTCACCATCTCAACAAAAGTTGAAGGCAAGATCGCACACATGTAGGGGATATAGGCACAGATGCAGAGAAGCATGCATGTTCAGCCTTGGATCGATGAGGCCTTCACCATCTCAACAAAAGTTGAAGGAAAGATCACACACATGCAAGGGATATAGGCACAGAAGAAGATGTAGCAGATCCAGTAGGCAACATCTTAGTGCGTTGCTGACCTTGTCGCAATTTCAGTAGACTTGGAAGGACTCTGTGCAAAGATCTCCGCTTCGACAAAGTGACTTGAGGGCAAGTCACGATGTTTGTGTTAGGGGCCTGTTGGGCATGGAATACCCCCAAGACATGTTTCAGGGCTTAAAGCCCATGTTTTGACTGAATCCTTTTGCAAAAGCACCGCAAATTGTGGGTGTGGGAGTGCGAAATCAGGATAGTGTCACAGGGTTGCCCGCCCTCATTTTGTAATGTAATGTCGGCTTAATAGACCTACCCATGGTCCGTGCACCATGGGATCATATAAATAGAGTGAGGCTCTAAGTGTTAAGATAACTACTAGCAAGGATGGAATAGGAAAAAATAAAGGAAAGTCTAAGTGATTGAGTCCAAGGATAATGTGTGTGTTTGGGTCGTTGAGTACGAGAAGGCTCTGAAGTTGAGTGCGTAGGGTAGGTTGAGTCTGTAACCATTGGAAGAATCAATAAAGAGAAAGTTTACCATATTTATGTGTATCTTTTCTTGTTTTAATATATGTTTGGGTATAATTTGCAAGTATACCGTTTAGATGTTGTGCGAACATATTTGAATGTTTTGTATAAATAATTATAACATAAGACATCCAATTATGTGAAGGTAATTAATTGGTATATAAAGATAAGTAAGATCACAAGTAATAGCATAGAGCATGGCTCTAGCAGTGTGGAAACTCCACAATCCCTGGTTAGGGCTACGCGAAGACAGTGTATCACGGCGTAAAGGAATGGTAAGTGTACGGAGTAACTTGCATGTAGGGACAAACATTAGGACCATTCGAACCTCTTAGACATCTCAAGGCTACGAAAACCTAGTTCTAACACCCTCCCATACTACTTTGGCTGATACCTCAGTCTGTGCTCCGCGGACTGTTGCCGAAAGGGCCAGTAGTATAGGGAGTTTTTTGGCTAATTATCTCTGAACCTGGGTCAAGCCCCAACAAGCCAACACTACCCAATATGTCTAGGGCTTTAGAGTCTTTGTTCCAACCAAGGCTTCTTGGACTAGTAACTCAACCCCCAGCTTCTTTCGGGATCTAGAGCATTTGTCTAAAAAGGGTTGTAGGAACTAATAACTCAACACGTAGCCATAAGGGACATGAGCACCAACTAAAAAAAAAGAAAACCCTAAAAAACATCTCTATTTATTAAGTGGAAAGGCTAGGAAAAACAACTGTCAATCTAGGAAATCCTCCATGCCAATGAAAAATCATAACCAAGAAACCACATGCAAATGCCATGCATGCCAAAAAATATCAAGGAAATTATATATGAAACTTGGTACCTACAAGCAAAACCCATTATTTTTTCTCATTCCATTTTCATATTGCACTTTCATTATTTTCCTTACTTTCTTGCTCCAAATCCCAAGTATGCCACACTCCTCCAAGAGTGCTTTAAGAAAACTCTAAGTGTCTGAGAGTATGAGAGAGAGAGAGAGGTCCAAAATCGAACTGAAAAAATATTGTGAACTGATCCTTAGAAGCCTTTTTATCAAATGAGGCATCTATTTTCTTCATTTTCCATTATTTTCATTCAATTTCCTCCTCACATGCAACCTATAACCTTTCACCTTCCTTTTCTCCTATTTTCCATTATTTTCATAAATAAAATGCCAATTAATGCCCCATGTCTTTCCAAAGATTTTTCCATTTCCTTTTCCTATTTCAATAGCCATTAATTAATCACAAGTGATCCCCATCATTGTGTTTTTCCCAAAATTTAGCTTGGAAAACGTGTCCCATGACCTTGATTATTGTTTTTACTTTATTAACTTTATTACATGGTTTGTTTACCAAGGTTGTTAGACACAACTTCTCAGCCCATGATCTCGAAAGTGACATGTCATTTGAGGCCGAGATATTGACGACTACTATATCTGTGACTAGGATATTATTTGGTATCTTAGTGAGGGAAACCACTAAATCCTTGATAAGCCCAAGCCACTTTACTTTAATGGAATCGAATGAGTAGAGGTAATGGTATGGTTTGGTAATGTCCAATCATAATTCTACCATAACTGACTTGGGCATGAGATTGTGAGGTGCTACCAAATCTCGCATACAGTTATGGAGTAGTTTATTGTTAACATTTAACGTAATGTATAAGGGAGGAGTATCAATGTCTTGTTCTTCATGTCAGGTCCAAAGTCCATATGTGGATGGTCTTCTTGTATTTTCTATTGGGTGTGGAGCCTAATTATCTTCTTTATTCATACATATCACTACATTGGACCCGAGTTCATAATGGGGTGGCAACACCACCTATTGGATCACCGCTAGGGGGTTCCATGGGGGTGACGACGATTTTTATGAGCCCCCCATGGTAGTGTTCGAGGGAAGCACCCCAGAAGCTAAAAATAGATTTACAAGTTCCTTGTAAAATATTGTAATTTCATAGTCAATCCGAGCCGCTCATTAGCGGATGCTCTGGTGGTAGAATTTATGTTTAATTAGGGGTTTTTTCCCTAGAAGGCAACCCCTTGCTATATATGAAGGAATTTTATTACGGCTATGTATATGTGTATTCTAAGAGAGAAAGAGAGAGAATATTGTGTGAGAGTGAAGAGGAAGTTACAACAGATTTGTTGTAGGTTGTGTCGCTTCATTTCGCTGGATAACATAAAGGAAGGAATAGCTGCTTCTCTGTGGACATAGCCCAAATTGGGCAAACCACATATATCTGTGTCTCTCTTGTTTTATGCATTTTCTATGTTTATGTTTCTACAATATTTTATGTGTTCCATTTCTCTGTAATATATAACTTTCTAACAACTCGTATTAGAGTCGAAGGTTTATTTGGCTGATAAACTCATAGAAGAGAAATGTTTCTAGTTCGAGTGGGAGTAATGGAGAAAGATGGTAGGTTTATTGTTGATAAATTTAATGGCAAAAACTACCAGTTGTGGAAGATGCAAATGGAATATTATATGTATCAGAAAGATTTGTACCTACCATTGAGCAGAAAGACAAGGAATTCGACGAGTATTTCAGACATATAAGGGGATTTTCTCAACAAAAAGGCACTTGGAACAATATGGCTATGCCTAGTAGCATCGACAACCTTTAATATTTCAAAGGAAACACCAACAAAGGGTTTAATGTCATCATTGACCAAACTATATGAAAAACCCTTTAAATATCTAGTAATTTAAAGTTTGATGATGTTTTTGATGTAATCCTTAGCAAGGAAATGCGATGGAAAAGCTCTGGTGAGACATCAGGTAATTCTTTGATTGAAGAGACTAAGGGAAGAAAAATGGTAAAAGGAAAGATTCCAAGATATCGAAGTAAGTCAAGGAAAGAAATATCCAATTCTATATTGTTGGTAGTGTGCTGAAATGCAGGAAGAAAGGAGACCTGAAGAAAGACAATAAGTCTCGGAAGGGAAAATAATGATATGCGCATCAAGAAAATAATCATGAAGTGAATGTCACAGGTGATGTGTTACAAGATGCTTTGATTATTTCATTAGAAAATAGTATTGATGCATGGGTGCTAGATTCAGGGGCCTCATTCCATGCCACACTTGATAGGAAACATTTTCATGATTATGTTCAAGGAGATTTTGGACAGGTTTGTTTTGGTGATGATAAACCCTGTAAAATCATTCGAATGGGTAAAGTTATCATAAAACAACAAAATCAAAACCAATGCCTACTGAGGAGGTAAGGCATATTCTAGATATGAAGAAAAATATAATTTCAATAGGCCTATTGGAAGGTGAAGGTTGTGTAACTAATTTTATAGATAAAACTTGGAAGGCCACTTACGGAGCCCTCATAATACAAAAAGGAGAAAATTTTGGTACATTGTATTCATGCAATGGTTTTTCTAATTATTTTAATTCTTTAACCTACACAGGAGCATATACAAGATTGTGGCATCATAGGCTCAAGCACATGAGTGAGAAGGGGATGCAATTTTTCACTCAAGAATTTTTTTGCCATGTTTGAAGCATGTTGATTTGGAATTATGTGAGAATTGTGTTTTCAAAAAATAAAAGAAAGTCATATTCCTTGAAGTTGGGAAAGAAAAGAAGAGTGAAAAATTAGAGCTTTTACATAAAGATGTATGGGGACCTACTCAAGTATCATATCTTGGTGGCTCTAATTATTATGTTACTTTTATTGATGATGCAACCAGAAAAGCTTGGATTTATTGTATTCGAAATAAATCTAATGTATTTGACACTTTCAAGAAATGGAAAGTTTTGGTTGAGAATGAGATAGGAAAAATGTTGAGTGCCTTAGATCAGACAATGGAGGTGAATATTGCAGCAAAGAGTTTAATAATTATTGTTCATAGCATGGAATGTGTAGAGAGAAGACAATTCCTAGAACACCAAAAGAAAATGGTGTGTCAGAAAGGATTAACATGACAATCGTGGAGCATGCAAGGTGCATGATATTGCATGCAATATTTGGTTTATAATTTTTAGCAGATGTTATAGATACCATTGTTATCTAATAAACAAAGGGCCTTCAAGTTCCTTGGATGGAGGTATTTAAGAGGAGGCATTGACAGGTAAAAAGGTAAGCTACTCATTTTTAAGGACTTTTGGTTGTGAAGCCTTTGTCGACATCAATAAAGAAAATAGAACAAAACTTGAGGAAAAATTAAAGAAATGTACCTTTATTGGATATGGTGTTAATGATTTTGGTTATCGCTTATATGATTATGAAAATCACAAAATCATGAAGAGAAGAGATGTCATATTCAATGAAAAGGTTTTGTATAAGGATCAGATGCAGGAAAAGAAATAGGGAAAACAAAATAGAGAATACACATTGTTTGATAAGATCACATAAAAAGTAAAGGTGCTTGAAAATAATAATTATCAACAGCCAAAACAACAACAGAAACAAACACATCAAACACCTAAAAGTGGTGTTAGAAGATCTACCCAGATAAGTAGAAACATTGAATGATATTCTCCTTCATTATATTATGTATTGTTAACTAATTCTAGTGAACCAGAATGTTATGAAGAAGAAGTGCAGCTAGAAACTAGGAAGAAGTGGGAGCTACCCATGAAAGAACAACTGGACTCCTCAGTACATAACCATAATTGGGACTTAGTTAGGTTTCTTGAAGGTAAAACAACATTGCAGAATAAATGGGTTTACAGGTTGAAGGAAGAAGATGGTGGTAGAGAAAGGTATAAAGCTACACTTGTGGTGAAGGGGTTTTCACATAAGAAAGGTGTAGACTTTGATGAAATATTTTCTCCTGTTCTTAAAATGACTTCATTCGGAACTATTTTAAGTCTAGTAGTAGCAGAAGATTTGCATTTTGAGCAGTTAGATGTAAATATGACCATTCTCCATGGGAATTTAAGGGAATAGATCTATATGCAGCAGCCACAAGGATATGAAGTCAAAGGGAAGGAGAAACTAATGTTCAAGTTGAAGAAGATCTTGTATGCCTTACAATAGGCTCGAAAATAGTGGTATCTAAAATTTGACAGGTTTATGTTTGAACAAGGTTACACTAGATGTCACTCTGATCATTTTGTTTATCTAAAAAGGAAAAATGATGGTAGCTATATTATATTGCTATTTTATATAGATGACATGATTGTTGCAGGGTCTAACATGTAGGAAATAAATGTGATCAAAGAAAAATTAGAAAATTCATCTGCAATGAAGGATTTAGGTGCTACAAAACAAATCCTTGGTATGAGAATAACTAGCAACACGAAAAATTGCAAATTAACATTGTCTCAAAGTGAGTACATATGAAAAGTATTTGAAAGATTTAATATGCCAAACGTAAAACCAGGTACTACACCTTTGGCTAGCCATTTCAAACTAAGTAAGGAGATGTGTCCCAAGACTCAGGAAAAGATGGATTATATGTCTAAATTTCCATATGCATCAGAAGTTGGAAGCTTAATGTATGAAATGGTATGCACAAGGCCTGATATTGCACATGCAATGGGATTTGTAAGTAGGTACATGAGAAATCTAGGAAAAGAAAATTGGATGGCAGTGAAATTGATTCTCAGGTATTTTAGAGGTACCACATATCAAGCATTATGCTTTGGTGGTTCAAACATTGGTCTACAGGGATATGTTGATTCAAATATCGCAGGTAATAAAGATAATAGAAGGAGAACCATAAGGTATGTGTTTAATGTAGGTGGAGCAACTTTCATTTGGGTTTCAAAATTGTAAAGTGTTGTTGCACTCTTAATGATGAAAGAAGATAATGTTTCTACTACAAAGACTAGTAAATAAATGATTTCATTACAAAGGTTTCTAGATGAATTGGGTAAGAAGAAGGAGTTGACAGGTTATACAGTGAAAGCTAGAGTGCCATTCATCTTGCAAATAATTCTACATTTCAATTCAAGACTAAACATATATAGCTAAAGTACCATTTCATATGGTCATTGTTGGAAGATGGACAGTTGAAGCTGGAAAAGATACACACTAGCTAGAATCCTAGAGATATGTTAACAAAAGTTGTAACTAGGGAGAAACTAAGATTCTTCTCAGTTTTAATTGGTATTCAAGTATGATGATGAAAATGAGAAACATCCAGGTCCAAAGTGGAGTCATTATCCAACAAATGAAGTAGTGGTGGAGTTGTTATAATCAGTCTCCAAGTGGGAGATTGTTGGGTGTGGAGCCTAATTATCTTCTTTGTTTAGAGGTATCACTGCATTTGACCACAATTCGTAATGGGGTGGAAACATCACCCATTTGATCTCTACCAGGGAGGTCCAGGTGGAGAATATGTCAAATTTTATGAACCCCCCCCTCCCACCCCCCTTGGTGAGGGTTCAGGGGTAGTGCCCTCAAAGCTAAAAATAGATGTAAAATTGTCCTGTAAAATATTGTAATTTCGTAGTCAATCTATGTCATTCATTAGGCGGATGATATGATGGTAGAAGTTTTGTTTAATTTAGTTTTTTTATCGCTAGAAGGCAACCCCTCACTATATATGAGGGAAATGTATTGCAGCTTCGTATATGTGTATTCTTAGTGAGAAAGAGAGAGGAGATTTTGTGAGAGTGAAGAGGGAATTACAACAAACTTGTTGTAGGTTGTATCTCTTCATTTTTTTGGATCACATAAAGGAAGGATTGGCTATTTCTCCATGGATGTATCCCAAATTGGGTGAACCATGTATATCTTTGTCTCTCTTGTTTCATGCATTTTCCATGTTTATGCTTCTGCAATATTTTATGTGTTCCATTGCATAGCAATATGTAATTTTCTAACATGTTCAGAGTGCCATTTTGGGTGGTTTGTTTGGAAGTGGTTAGGATCTTATATATTAGCAGTTGATAGGTTGGGTTTTGCACTAACTCTAATAAAGGAACATTAACTTTGATCTTTCTCACATCTTGCTTGAGGTTAAAAATATCGACTATGCTTCATTTTTCTTCCTTAGTTGGTTGGGTCAGTGGTGATGGATGAATGAGATCCTTAGGTCCTTCCAGTTCTTGAGTAGAGATCAAGTTTTTATCTTCAATATTCTTTCTCCTCTTAACTGTGATTTCTTACATTCTCCTCGAGGGTTCAGGAAGAGGCATACTACTACTTGGAGTTTTTTTGGGATAACTTAATGGCACGATAATCTTATTTGGTTTATTCCGTCAACTTGTACCAATGAGTCTCCATGCCCTAGGTTATAGTTCATATTTCCTTCTAATTTCTACTATAATAGATTCCATAATCTTCTGATAATGAAATGGTAGGATTTCATAATCTTCATACTTATGAAAATCATACGATGTATAGTTTTCTTGCATTGAAAGGTAATGTGCATAATCATATTCAATGATGTAGAAGGTGTGGTTTTGATCTTCGACCCAGTTTATGTCCTCGTATTGCATATACTCATTAGGATATTCATCAGTTTGCAAATTGACATATTTCCTTATGGGTGGTTGTATTGGTGGTTCTTCAAGCCTTCTATCCCAATTCAATGGTTGTGGATGGAATGTTTTATGGAAGAAAGGGGGTTTATTAAGAGGTTGGTTAGGATTCTTGCTTGGTCCTTTAAATTCAACCTTGGAAACATAGTTTGATAGGTTCCTAATCAATTAATTCATCTCCCCAATATTTTCTTTAGAGGATTCCTTATGATAGGAAGGATGTTGAGGTTCTTCCTTTATTTTCTTCTTTCCTTTGTATCGATTTCCTCTCCTCTCCCTTTTTGGGTTGTGATTATCATTTTTTCTTCCACCCTGCTATCACTCATAATTTTCTCTAGAGGTTACAGGAAGAAAGAAAATGGTCGAGGTAACTACGAACCAAATTTTAGGCTTAGGATCTAGCCAACCTAAGTCTAGAGAGGGATCTCTCTTTATGATTTAGCTTTGTTTTGATGGGATATTAGGCCAGTTCTAAATGGCTCAGGGCAATTTTGATTTTTATTGAGAAATGGGTGGTGGGGATGGTTAAATAGATGGATAGAAAGATATCTCTAGACCATTGGGCATATGCAGTTAAAGAAGGGCAGTAGAACTAGATCAATTCACTAAAGGGAATGTTCAAAGGGCAAGATAGCAGAGTAGAGTGCATGAATTTAGGCTAGAGGGATGTAAAAGGTTTTAACCAGGGTGAGAGAGAAATTAAGAATTCTCAGACCGGGATTGAAATGAAGAATAGGGGGGCAATCAGAAACAAAGGGCAATTAAGAATCCTTTGCTATAGATTAAAAGAAACAACCTAAACTAAGGAGAAATTAAGAATTCCTTAACTTACATTATTTGTAGAAAACATATATTTGCCTAACTATTATAATAGAGTGTAATTAAACAAATTCTAATATAATACTTCCAATTATGGCATATAGATTTAGATCAACGATATGAAAAAAATTTTAAGATATAACAATAACGAGAGAAAATACTTGTCTAAACTTCGCTTTGCACATGAATCCTTTGAAATATCTTGTCTTTATTCGTAAATTCAGCTTGCTAGATTAGACAATACTCCAATGGCTTATAGTCTTTTCATCAAGAAGTCTATAGAAATGTCTAAGAATCCACACTACATACTTCAATTTGTGAAGTATTTATACTAAGGTGTTATTACAAATATCTCAAACTGATTTGAGATTTAATCTGGGAAATAGAAAATATCTTCTCACAGGAAGATAGAGGAAGCCAATGAATTGCTTCATGCTATCCCATTTATTGTGGTACTGCTGGCTTTTATGGTTTCCTTATGCTAGCTTTTAGTTGTGGTCTCTTACACTGGCATCTTCTTTGACTTTTATCTCTCACCTGATACTCTTTGACCCTGATACTCTTTGACCTTGCTGTCTTGTTTTCATCTAATTACTTGGCTGCTCTATTTTTATGGTGTAGTGACGTTTTACTGTAAATTCCTCACATTAAATCAGTCACGCTTTCCCACCAATTTGTATCACGTAATTTGACATTCATCATCCTCCTATATATTTCATCAGCCTTAGTATTCTTGGCAAAATTGGGCTTAGTGACGAACAAATGTTTAATCTCATGTTGGAGGAAAAACAAGTTCTCAAAGGTGTTATACAAAACTTTGCCTATTGGCAGTGCTTTTATAGATGAAGTGCTAGTTTGTTCCTTAGCTAACTGCCTTAATCTATCATCATAGTCCAGCTGTGTCATAAGTTTTTCATTAATGACCAATGGACTAGGCAATCCTTTCTCACTCAAAATTTTGAATTTGGCCACGAATCTATCAATGTCCACCTGCATGTTGTGGCACTTTTCTTCCAAGTTTAGCATTAGGTTTCTCTTGGAAAGGACCTTCCTTATTTCCAAGATGGTTTCAGTCCTATCTTCTATATTGAGCTCCTGAAGCTCATATCTATTTTTTTTGTTGAGGAATTGGATGCGTTTTTTGGCATCCTTTGGTATTTCACCCAATTCCTCTTTGACTTTCTGAATAACTACTGTAGCTACCTTTCTCAATTTTGTTTGCTCAAACATAACTTGAATAGATGGTGAAATATGATTGACAGGGTTAATGATATTGGCCCATAATAGTTCCTTGGCTTTCCCAAGGGGTTTCTCCAATGTTAGGTCCTTTTCCAAGGCTTTGACCTTTTCACTCATCCAGTTCACTTTCTGTGCCTCTTCTATTTGCATATTATGTGCAAGTTTATAATCAGTCTCTAAACTTGCCACCTTTTCCTCTAGTTTATTCATTTCTGTAGCCTGAATTGATATCTCTTCCATGGCTCTAACTAATTCTACTACCTTTTCTTCTGATGCACCTACTATTGCTGTAGACTCTGTTATAACTGGTAATGTTGTGATAGGTGTAGCTGTTGGTGCAAGTGAAGCTACCAGTGTAGAAGGGGCTGTTGTAGATATAGTATGGATAACATTTGTAGAAGTTGATGCAATGTCAGTTTGTTTCAATTGGATCAAGTTATCCAATTCTTTCTCTATATCCCTAAGTTGGTTATTGAGTTTTAGGACCAAGTCCATCAACTCTTCATCTTTGGTTTGGTTCTCTATGACTTCAAGTGTTTGAGGATGTTGTAGATGTGGTATCTTCAATTTCTTCTTTAGTGCCACAATATCACCATTATTCATCTTTATCAGCTGCTCAGTAGCTTTTATATCTTTGGGATCATCTCCTAACTCAATAACCAAGTCTTCTAACCACTTAATCCTTGTATCCTTGGCCTGTGAGGAAGCATTCTCCAATTGAAACCGTGTTGAGATGTTGTTCAATGAATTTTGTAGCTAATGGGCAACTATGGCTTTACCTGTGAGGGTGGATTATATCATCTCTCCAGCTTGTTTATGTAGTTCTATCTGGTCTATGGGATGAATATCCCTTGCCAACACTTCAAAGTCAACCCTCTTGAAATCTAATGTTGTTTTGCGCTGCTCTATTGTAGGTTTGATAAAGGACATCTACAAATTTTCCTCCTTGATGTTAAAGGCTGAAATTAGCCTCGTTTGATTTGTGGGAGTGAGATTTAGGTATTGAGCATATTTTTGGGCTTTAAGCATCTCATTCCTTATTTTAATTTCCTTATACCTATCCTTTATGTCTTGGCCTTTGTCAGCAGGCCCAATTAAGGAAGACAATTCCACACTAAACTACCTTTGCAACATCTAAATCTGTGATGTGGAAGGCTCTTGTATGTCTTTAGATGGAGTTTTGGGTCTGCATCTGTCTACCTCTATGTTAGTCACCTGTGATGATCCTTTTGTATATTCCTATTCAAAGGCCAGATTAAGCCTTTGCCTCTTGTTGTGACTGGTTTCCTGCTACAAATTAGAGGTGTCCATTCCTAAAGTGGAAGCTCCCTCTCTATTTATTTTTGAATTTTCTCCTCATTTTGAGGACTCTGTGTGACTGGAGGGGTGCTCATGCCTCTTTCTTGCTCTTTTGGTACCTATAGAAAAGAGCTCTCATCAAGCTTCTTTTCCAAATCAATTAGAGAATTTTCTACATCTACCCGCGTGCTGTCTCTGTCTACTAAAGTATTTTCCACCCATTTTGTTTGATTTGCATATGCCTCTATTTCTGGTATAGGGTGGTGGATGAAAGGTCCTAGCTTGGCCTTTTTCCTTTTCTTGGTAATGAATTCTAAAGGATCATATCTCCATACAAAACTCCTTTTGAATTTCATTCTTTGCAAGGTTAGGTCTGCCTCTTTCCCTGCCTCTCTAGAATTGCATATGAAGGGACCTAATTGGTCTTTGATTTTGAAATTGGCCTTCTTCTTGGCATTGACAAAGTTGACCTCATCTGCATTTATGATCTGTCTGTAATACTCTAAGGAAAACAACCTCATGGAGAGGTATCTTGGAAACTTATATGGTGCAAGCAGGAAACCATATATTATGATTTCTGTGTGGTTTTGGTAAAGGTACCAATCACCCAATTTGGTTTGCTTGGAAAGATGGAGGACCTCTTTTTATCTCTGGACTTATCCTAGGTGGCAGATTTCTAGTGAGCATAGTCATGATTGGACACACAAAAGAATCTATGAAGTCAGATTATGTATATGGGTATTTGTACTCATGGAAAAGTTGGGTCCAAAAAATGGTAGATCTGGGCTGGCCCCTGGTGTCAAGCTTCTGGAGAGTAAAAGGAAACTTATCTGATTGATAATACAAAAATAGGTGGTACAATACAGAAGAGTATTTGAATAACCTCTCATTGCCCATTCTTGTGAACTGCTCATGCATTCTATCAGCTATAAAATTGACAAAGTCATATATGGTTGCAGGAGGCTGCCCTAGGGTATAAATGGACATGAAAGAAAGAATAAGCTCGTTGACATATTCACTGGTAGAGTAACCCAAAACATAGGATATCATGGTTACAATGTTCTAGCCCCATTTACAGAAAATAGTTGCTACATATGGAGGGGCATCCTTAGGGATGTGTTTATCCTCTCGAATGAAGTTTTGGAACAACTAGGGCAATCTTGATGGGCTTAGCTTGGGATACTGGTCCAATAGGTCCCCAATTGAGAGTGGGGTTAGGTTTGGCTCTGGTTGGAAATGCAACATTTCATTAATGGACTCGGTTGTGATAGAGAATAGGACCTTTTGGTTATGGCTGGAGACATAGCATGCATAGCACATATGAACAATTTTTAGAAAGATATAAACTTGGTGAAATTGGTATCTAGGTAAATTTGATTCCCAGAGGCCAATATCATCTGTATGGTTCAGGTGTTTGTCTTTGCTTAAACAATGAATTTTAAGCAAGAGCTCTATTGTAGTTGTGTATTTGATTTGGAAATCCCTTTCAGCTAGGAGAAGGTGGTCCAGGTCTAGGTGTGTAGTAATGGGTCTAACGTCCATGCCGACAGGGGAAACCATAATTCAGTTCTTGTGGATTTGAATTATGCTCCAGGGGGCTTTTATCCATGGTTTTGGGATTTTTCAGAGGTTTTAGGCAAGCAATTTTTAAATTGGCAGTACTTTTACTCAATTTCTTAATTTAATATACTGCACAGGTTAAAGGTCTTGAAATTTATAGGGATAAGAGGTATTTCGTGGTGAATTACTTGGAACTGGGCGATTTCACTCTAAAATTGCTGGTTCACGATAGCTACAACGGTTGGCGTAGTCTTGGTACAGTCTGAAAAGGTTGGTTGGCTATCTACAGCGTCTCCTGGAGAAAAATTGGAAGTCTATGGGTAAATTTGACATTTACAGTGGTAGCGATGGTTTACATAGCTTACAAAGAGAATACGCAGAAAAAAGGGCGAAAGAGGGCTTCGTGGCCTTTTATAGAGAAAATGATTAATTTTGGCGGGTTTCACCTTCGGATGAATAGTTGGCATTTTTTCGGTTAAGTGGGGGAAATCGTTTTGGAGGGCCATTGCACTGCTTTTGTGGTGCAGGCGGTATCCTAGAGGGGTCCCCCAATGCGATACATCGTTTGACACATAGCATCGGGGGTCAGGAGAAAAACCACTTTATTGGGTGCTTATTGTTCAAACATCGGGCACCGCAGATATGGTTGTGTGCCTTTGGATGTGGGGGAGAGATGATCAACGGTAGTTTGGAGGTGAAGCCACATAGGGGAAAATGATGGGGGCTGATGGGGGGCCTAGGGATTTAATTATGGTGTTTCACGATTAGTTTAGGGACTAATATAGGGTTAAGTGATTGGGCCAGGCTTTGATGAGGTATTAGGGATTCAGGTGAGGCTGATGCGAGATTAACTTAAATTTTACCGGGGTTAGGTAAATTAAGTGAAATTATATCGGGATAAGGGGTATTTTATATTAGTTTTTATTAAAAATAAGGGTTTGGGATAGTCTATATAGGGTTTTAATATTTACGGGAAAATGGTTATAATGGATTTATATAATAGAGTTAGTTAATTAATATGAAAATGATGGCGGAGTGGGTTTTCCTAAGTAGAATAGTGTAAAGTGTATGCCATTGCGTTTTTTTGATTTATACTTAGGACAAAGGCCTTTGGAGGGTTTTTTGGTGAAATAGGATTTACATGGGTGTGTTGACACAGTGAATTTTCGCTATGCCAACAAGGGGAACTAGCCCGATCGCAGGTCCCAATTAGATCTGTTTTCGTTTGGGATGGATAGCTCCAACCGGTTTTAAAGGACCCCGTGAATTGTTAAAAGTGCTTAAAGCTTGCTTCCTGAAGGAAGACTTCAATTAAATCAACAAAAGAAACAACTAACCTATATGTATCAAATCCTATGTATGCTGATTCTACCTATTCTAATCTATCCTACAAGAGCATAATAATAGAGGTAAAACATCACATATATGTACTACAGGAGCATAATAAAAGAGATTAAACATCATATGTATATTCCAAGTCCAAATGAATCAATTTCTGAGTTTATAGATGAACAAGGTTGTATTAAAGCTTAATTGCAATCTACTTATTCATACAAGAATGCACATTCTTGTTTCAACAAATATACTTGCAACTGATGCTTAATATAGTTCTGAATTAGGACCGCTCATGAGTTAACTGTGATAAAGAATCACATTCAATAACCAAGACTACTCATAAGTTGTGTTGTTATCATATGCAAAAACAAATCATATTTATCTTGAATGCCAGCAACAACAACCAGATTCTGAACACATAAAAGAAAAAGAAAATTTAAATCTGAAAAAGGCCTTTTCTTATGGAAAACAGTTCTCTTTATTCACAATAAATCAAAAATGTTCTCTCCAAACAAAAAAGCCCTCCTCCCCTATTTGGAGGTAATATTTATGCCTCAGGTCCCTAAACCTTTTCCTTCCCCTATTCTTTTCAACAAGGCGACCAGAATACACAGATGCAGAACCATCGATGTCACTGCTGACACGTAGATGGTGTTTCCTGTCACTGGAATGCTTCATTTCCTGGGGATATGAATAGATGTTCATTAGAAGAGTATGACTGTGTTTCATCTCTTCATGATGAAATCTGGGGCAGTTTCTCTTTCGAAATACATAGGCAACACCTGGAAACATGACCACCAATGCCTAAAGCCGAATATTCAAATAAACATATCCGCATGGATAAACTGTTCGGATCCGCTCATACATCTTTTATTTGGAGTCATACTTGAAGCTTGTGCATCCATTCTTCAGCCTCGCTTGCCTTCTCTCGGTCCTCGTCTGCAGAGATAGCCAACATCAGTCTCACTTATACATATATGATAAAAATACTTAAAAAACACAAATCTTGCTTTCATGAGGCATTTATAACATCAAAAGGGACAAGCGTGACATAATCGCCCCTGGGTTTTTGACCCATGCATTGATCAAGTCCCGCAGGAAAAAATTGATTTACACTGAAAATCAATGCAAAACACTAAAATCTAGACTTGAAAGATTATACATGAGAACCTATACCCTATCAGGTCCGCTATATCGCATCGCATCGTGCCATGTGCTTGAGCTTAAAGCTATGCCGATTGCATCTTTGGGTTGGCTGGACCAAAAACACACATATGTTGTGGTTTAGAATCCCTTCGGGTCCAGTGCATATGACTTCCCCTTTGAAAAACCCCCAATCCCGACATATTATCGGAAACACAAGAAAGCTCTATGGCCAAGCCATAGGGCCAGACTTAAAAATTTATGCACCAACATTAATAGTTATCGGCGAGTCTGCTATGTAGCGGTGTGCCTTATACATAAGCCCAGGAACCCACCAACAGAGATAAGCGGTAGGGAGGTGGACCCAAAATGCATATATGCTATGGTTAATACCGCTGGCGGGTCCGCCATATTGCATCGCAATGTTTCAACAATGAAAAAATGGACCTTGGGTTTCATTGAAACCCGATTACGATAAGCAATTGGGTAGGGTGGACCCGAAATATATGTATATTGCACTTGGTAGTCCTAGCGGGTCTGCAATGTATGACTTCCCTTTGAAAATACCTGACTTCGATGCTTTTCAAAAACACAAGGATATATGGGAAACCTCACGTCTGGCCATAAGGCCAGACCTGAAATATTATATGTCTTGGTCTATAATCATTGTTGGGTCCAGGTGATAGCAGTGCGTATTGTGTGTAAGGCCCGGGTTCCCGCCAATATGCGATATGCGATGGGGCTTCAAACCCGACATATATATATATTGTGGTTAATAATGTCACCGGGTCTGGTGCCTTATGGTATGAGTTATGTGCCAAGGTTGAATGTGATAAGCGAAAAAGGGGTGATTTATGCATGTTTGTGAAGTGTTTCCTTTGTAAAGGGTTACATTGGGAATAAGGTGCAATAAGAGGGTTTTGAGGGTTGAAGAAGTCCTGATGGAGGATTATGAATGGAGGGTTAGGAAGGGCTATAAATGAATCATATGGCAGATATTTAAATAGGGGGGCTCAACCATTAGGAAGTGAAGGTTTGACTTGGTAGCGAATTAAAGTCTCTAAAGATAAAATAGATCATTTGGAGAGGTGAAAGATCAACTTTTAGGGGGACCCATTCAAAATTGCTACCAAGGCGGATTTTAATAGGGTGGTAGTTGTGGCCACAAAAAATGGCGAACCACTGGGCAAACCAGTTATCTCTGTTTCCAAATAAACCTTAGATCAATAGAACATTAGGGTGTTAAGATAAACTTAAAATGCAAATTGTATAGATTGTCAGGTAAGGGTTCCACTTCAACATTAATTTAATTCAGGTGGGACAAAGACAAATAGCTTCTACTTACTGATGGGGTTTTGACAGGCATTCTCCAATGGTAGTGTTATGGGATTTATTGACCTTCCTCTACCTGTTTCCTACTTTCAAAAATCCTTTTTGTGGCCATCACAAGTCTTTCAATACCCATTTAGGTGTGTACCTCAGCTCTTTATTGCTCATCAAACTTGATGTAGATATGTTTATTTGCACTTTATATAAGAATTTCAGTGTTATATTTTCATATGATTGAATGGGGCGCAGTCATGGATATTTCCATATATTTAAACCACTTAAGCAAGGTTGGGTTTGTTGTGTCAACCGATACTATGAGCCTAGCAATAATCGCTACTCTATCCAGCTTCCCAAACAACCTATCCTTCCAGATTGGCATAAGGACTTGACATTTCATTTTCTTTTAAATAATTCCTTCCAGTTTCAGGCACAAGGACTAGAGCATAATTGGATTTGCCACAGGGTATATAACAGTGAGCGTAGCCCATGAAAGGAGGTTTACTTATAGACAACAGATATTGGATAATTTAGTGTGGTGGACGGGACCAATGGAGAATGATTGTAAACCTTACAAGAATGTATAGGCTAGGTCTGAGTGGGATTTATTTAAAATGCAGTGTTCCTCCATGCCAGTCTAGCTATAGCTACACATTTTTTTTTGTTTTATAAAGATGCCCCTACATGCTCCAGGTATCAAGGTTATCAACAGATCTCACATAGTTCCCAACATATGCTAATGAGTGCCTTTGGTTTGAATTCCACAGCTGATTGTCAAGTTCTCATGGGCTGATTGAAAATTTGTTTGATTGCAAGGTAATGATGGATTTAGGATTAGCAGAATCATCAACAGGTTAATGAGGGGTGCAAAAGCCGAAGGCAGTGAATGAAGGCAATCTGACAAGGTTTGAGAAGGTGAAACAAGGTCGGAGGACAAAAATTAGTTGGTTGAAAAGGGTTGTAATTCAAAATAGAAAACATATAGACTTTGCAGAAAAACAAGAAAGGAAAAGACAGAAATGTAACTAAACTAACAGAAAAAATAAAATGAATTCTAACCTATTAAGGAGGTAACCACCATGTGGTGGTTACTGGAAGTATCTCTTACGATGTTGGCCATTAACAGGGAGGATTTTAGTTTCTCCCTATAAAGTTTTCAATCTGTAAGTTCCATGACCAATTCTTTCCACAACTTGGAATGGGCCTAGCCATAAGTGTTGGAGTTTCGTGTGCTTATCGTCTGGCTTACTCATGGGAGATGAAAAGTAAGAAGTGTTATCAGATATGAGAGCATTAGGGATGCCAAACCTGCTGTCAATAAATTTCTCAATAAAAGATATTACCTCATCTTCACTCCCATTTATCAGTTTTTCATGCTCTTTTTCATTAATGACTACGTTTTTTAATGTTCTTTTGCAATGCAGGAACTCAAGGATTTGCTCATCATCTTCGAACACCTACCAATTCGAGATGTTATCAGGCATGGATGGTATGAAAATAAATTCAACACGATATTTATTCTTTTTTAATCTAAGATCATGCAAAAATCTCACAGCAATACCAGCCATCAAGTCAGCATCTTAGTTTTGCCTTCGAGATATGTGTGTGATATTAAAAGAATCAAAACTATCAATTAAGGCCCATACCTCATGTTGGTATCTTACCAGGTGTGGTGAATTGAAGTGTATCCTTTTCCTTACTTGGTCCACCATTGTCCGTGACTCACCAAAGACTTTAAGATTTTTCACCTTCATAGCAATGGCTTTTTTCAGGCCCTGCAGTAGGCCTTAGTATTCTGTTGTGTTGTTGGTGCACACGAAATCCAACCGGCTAGCCATCAAATGTTGATTCCCTTGTGGGTCAATGAGAATGCTCCTAGCACCTGTGCTTCCAAAGAAGTTAGAGTCATCAAAATAGAGTGTCCAGAAAAGAAATTATAATGTTACATTAAATGAACAACTTCCTACAAAATTGGTTCTATTATCTACTATGTTACAGGGTGGCTTATCAGTTGGACTATGGGTGAGAGCTTCCAACTTTGTGTTTGTTTCACTTTCTTCAATTGTCTCTGCACAGAATTCTCCAAAACAGATTTCGGTAGCACAAAGGTCGAAACTATAATTCCCAAGGATAGAGTTGGTAAACATTTTAGGCTCATTTGGGTTGTTTGGTTCCATCACCACATATTTCATGTATCTTTCCCAATCCACCTCAGCATATCACTTTTTTCCCTATGAGGCAACAAGAGATGGGACCAATCAGTTGAGAAATATCCATTATGTTTTGATGACCAGTTCCTACTAAGTAGCATTCCATAAGCCTCAGGTATGTTGACTACCACTATGTCAATTACTTGTGTGTACTGTGGTTTAGCAGCCATCTGAATCAACACATCCTTCAATTCCCCAATCACTTTCACATTCATTCTATCTAATTGCATGATGTGAGTTCCAGTATTTTCGGGTATTTCTAAGTCCTTTGGCAACAGCGTAAGGCATAACAATGGATGAGGCACCGAAATCTACCAAGCAATTGTGTACATTCATGTTGAAGATTTCAAATGTGTAAGGAAAGGTGGGGTCATGGATTTTGATTTTCTTCCTATCATGGCTGCACTGACATCTTGGGGTTTTCGATTCATTTTGGATAGAGCGGCTTCCATAGCTGATGGCTTTCGGGCTATGCTATGGGTACTAACAAGTCTGGAGGCCAAATTCTTGGGTTGGCTACTTGGAATGGTGGGAGATTTGCAATTCTATTCATTCATAGCTTTCAGCAGAAAATCCCTTTGCTGCGTTAGTTTTAGCAAATCGAAGTATGTTATGTTAGCCCTAGATTTCTTAAGATCATCCACAATATTGTAATCAATGTTATAAACAAGATAGGGCAGAGTAAACATATCGGTTTTTCTGTTCTTAGGTGGGAGTTTACCATTTTGAGTCACCTTCGTTGCAGTGGGAGATGTGTTATCTTTCTCTAGATGGTTTGCAACTGGGGTATTCTTGGATTGACCACTAGGTCTACCCTTCTCAACAGAAACTTGGGAGTGGGTGCCTTCAAAGGGTGAACATCTTTCTTTGTCTGGTCTACAGGCTTCACCACACCTGCAACTGGTCCTTTACTTCGTGTGTGGATTTCATTAGCGTTGATTTTTTTCGTGCTATCTCCTTCGTTGTCATCGTTCTTGTTTGTATAGAAATCCCCCAGTACATTGATTTGAGATTCCTCATCCGAGGGTTCTTCTACTTGGTACTCTTCCTCATATTCTTGCTCTGCCTCCAACTCGAGTATAGGTTCTTCTTTGGTAAGGAGCGTCCAATAAGAGCCAAGTATTCCATGTTTAAAGCCCCTTCATTAGGTGGAGTAGGAAATGCGAGTTGACCATGACCACCCTCTATTTTCTTATGATAGAAAGGTTTGAAGGATTTTCTGTTGTTATAATATCCTCCATTCCCACTCGTACTCTCTCCAGAATTCCTTTTCATATCGATGACTATCTTCGTCAATTTCTTAATGATCTGATGAAAACATTCTAGATCTGTGGGATCTTTTTCTTTGGTCTCAGCCACTTTGTTTCCACTCCAACTACCCTTCTTGGATGATTGAGAGGCTTTCTTTACTTCAGTTGTATAACGACATGTTGTGAGGTTGATCATTTCATTCTCAACTTTCATCACTTCGTCGATAGCACCTTGTAAGGTTTGTGCGTTACTCCCCTTAACCCACATTGTTGTAGGGATAGGGAGAGAAGAGATATAGAATTCCATGAGTACTTCATCATTAGGTCTAGCATTAGCTAGGATTCTATTGAACAGAGTGTTGAAATGGATGTTAAAATCCTTGACCTTCTCTTTGGTTATCATTTTCAGATGGGATAGTTCTAAAACTAAGGCCACAGGTGTTTTGTCATCACCAAACTTGTCTAAAAAATCCTGCTGAAAAGCATCCCATGAGGTGATTGACCTTATTCTCAAGCTGAAGTACCATGTGGAGGTTGCACCAATTAGGTTGAAAGGGAATAAGCGACACACCACATCTTCATCAGTGACCCCCATCCTGCATAAAGCTAGGAAGAAATAGTGAATATGGTTATCAACGGTGTCCCCCTGCTTGGGGTCGCAATTGGGCAATAATCTTTCTACATTTTTGGGTAAGGGATGCTGCTGCCTAGGTACTACAATGACATCCTCTGCGAGCCAGGGAGGGAGTGCTCTTGGAGGAGGTGGGGGTTGATTCCCACCTGTAGGAGGCAATGGAGGTTGATTCTCACATGTACGAGGAACGTTAGCCATATTATGGATAGAGAGGTTCTGGCTAGAGGCTTCTTCTTTAGGATTTTCAATATCAAGCTAGGGATTATCTTTAAAAGGGGAATCCTCAGGAATTTCTTCCCAAGGAGTGTCGATACTTTGCAAGAACTCTACCACAATATCCTCAAGAGAAGAGGTTGCAGATGTCTCTTCGCTTAGGTTAAAGATCCTTGCTTTTCTTTTAGTTGTCAGAGGTAAAGAGTGAAACATGGGGAGCTGAGAGAGGGAACGAGCGTAAGCCTGAGTAAGTGTTCTGACTGGTTGTTCCTGAGTGACAGGATATTCCCGCGGTCTCTCCTCTTCGGATGACCCAAACACAGGACTTAGAGGGATCTCTACTTCTTCGAAATGAGGCTTTTTCAAATGTGCGACAGGATCTTTCCAACCTTTATGATGCATACATTAACCTTTTCGAATCCATGTGCAACATTTATAGATGTAATATTGAAAAGCTATGGATGGTGGTTCAGGCCCTCCTTCTACCACCAATTTTTTTGACATGGTGAATTTTCGTTATGCCAACAAGGGAAACTAACCCGATTTTAGGTCCCAATTAGATCTGCTTTCGTTTCAGATGGCTAGTTCCAATGAGTTTTAAAGGACCCCGTGAACTGTTAAAAGTGCTAAAAGATTGCTTCCTGGAGGAAGACTTCAATTAAATCAACAAAAGAAACAGCTAACCTATATGTATCAAATCCTATCTACGATGATTCTACCTATTCTAATCTATCCTACAAGAGCACAATAATAGAAGTCAAACATCACATATATGTCCTACAAGAGCATAATAAAATAGATTAAAAATCATATGTAGATTCCAAGTCCAAATGAATCAATTACTGAGTTCATAGATGAACAAGGTTGTATTAAAGCTTAATTGCAATCTACTTATTCATATAAGAATGCACATTCCTTTTTCAAAAAATACACTTGCAACTGATGTTTAATATAGTTCTGAATCAGGATAGCTCATGAGTTAACTGTGATAAAGAATCACATTCAATAACCAAATAAGGTGTATTGTTATCATATGCACAAAACAAATCACATTTATCTTGAATGCTAGAAACAACAACCAGATTCTGAACAAATAAAAGAAAAGGAAAATTTAAGTCTAAAAAAGGCCTCTTCTTCTGGAAAACAGTTCTCTTTATTCACAATAAATCAAAACTATTCTCTCCAAATAAAAAAGGCCCCCTCTCCTATCTAGAGGTAATGTTTAGGCCTCAGCTCCCTGACCCTTTGCCTTCCCTTGTTCTTTTCAACATACCAATTGGAATACACAGATGCAGAGACATTGGTGTCACTACTGACATGTAGAAGGCGTTTCCTGTCACTGGAACACTTCATTTCCTAGGGATATGAAAAGATGTTTATTAGAATATTATCATTGTGTGTCATCTCTTCATGATGAAATCTGGGGCAGTTTCGCTTTTGGAATACATAGGCAACACTTGGAAACATGAATGCCAATGCCTTAATCCCAATCTTCAAATAAACATATCGACATGGATAAACTCTTTGGATCTGCTCATACATCTTTTATTTGGAGTCGTACTTGAAACTTGTGCATCCACTTTTTAGCCTCACTTTCCTTCTCTCGGTCCTCGTCTGCAAAGATAGCCAACATCAGTCTCATTTATATAGATATGATAAAAATACTTAAAAAACACAAATCTTGCCTTCATGAAGCATTTATAACATCAAAAGTCACAAGTGTGACATAATCACCCCCTGGATTTTAACCCATGCATTGATCAAGTCCCGGAGGTGAAAATCTGATTTAAGTGAAAATCAATGCAAAACACCGAAATATGGACTTGAAAGATTATATATGGGAACCTATACCCTATCGGGTCCACTATATCGCATCGCATCGCACCATGTGCTTGAGTTTAAAGCTATGTTGATTGTGCTATTGGGTTGGTCAGACCCAAAACATACATATGTTGTGGTTCATAATACCTTTGGGTCTGGCACATATGACTTCCCCTTTCAAAAATCCTTGATCCCGACATATTATCAAAAACACGAGAAAACATGGCAAAACCTCATGGCTAAGCCATAGGGCCAGACATGAAAATTTATGCAGTCACATTAATAGTTATTGACAAGTCTGCTATGTAGTGGTGTGCCTTATACATAAGCCTCAGAACCAGCCGACTACGATAAGCGATAGGGAGGTGGACTTAAAATACATATATGCTATGGTTAATACCGCTGGCAAGTCTACCATATCACATCACAATGTTTCAACGGCGAGAAAATGGACCTTGGTTTTCATTGAAACTCGATTGCGATAAGCGATCGGGGATGGTGGACCTGAAATATATGTATATTGCACTTGATAGTCGAGGCAGGTCTGCAATGTATGATTTCCCCTTGAAAAGCCCCGACTTCAATGCTTTTCAAAAACATAAGGATATATGGGAAAACCCTGCGTTCGACCATAAGGCGGGACCTGAAATATTATATGTCTTGGTTTATAATCATCATCGGGTCCGAGTGATAACGGTGCATATTGTGTGTAAGGCTTGGGCTCCCGCGATATGCAATATGTGATGGGGGCTTTGGACCCGACATACATCTAGATATAATATATATATATATATATATATATATAATATATAATATTGTGGTTAATAATGCCGCCGGGTCCGATGCCTTATGGTATGAGTTATGTGCCAAGGTTGAATGCGATAAATGAAAAAGGGGTGATTTATGCATGTTTGTGAAGCGTTTCCTTTGTAAAGGGTTACATTGGGAATAAGGTGCGATAAGAGAGTTTGAGGGTTGTATAAGTCCCGATGGAGGATTATGAATGGAGGGTTAGGAAGGGCTAGAAATGATTCATATGGCATATATTTAAAGTGGGGGGCTCAACCATTAGGAATTGAAGGTTTGACTCAGCAATGAGTTAAAGTCTCTAGAATAAAACAGATCATTTGGAGAGGCGAAAGATCAACTTTTAGGGGCACCCATTCAAAATTGCTACCAAGGCGGATTTTAATACGGTGGTGGTTGTGGCCACAACAGGGGGGTGAGTCACTTCTCCTGGGTAACTAGTGTTTAAACCTTAGGAAAATGGATATTCTTAGGTTAATGAGGGAAAATAGAATTTTATGAAGGGGGAATGTGTTTTTATGAAGGGAGTTCTAGTAATTGGTCCCGTAAGTCATTAAGCTAAGGGTTCGGTCCCTCCAAAAGTTAGAGAAATGCTCTGAGCCTTTTTGACTTGTAGGATTTAAGTACTAGAACTTATTTATGGGAAATTAGTGAAGTGAAGGGGTGAACTGAATGAGGTGATGTTAAATAAACCATATTGTGAACCATTGTCCTTGCTTTGTTTACTGCTTATGCATATTGGAAAAATGCATTTAAAACAATGACATAAGTGCTTTTATGTAATCACATGATATTTCTGCAACCTTTCTACTACTTACCCACTTACTCATTCTACCATTTTTTCTTCACTTTATTAGGGTGCATTTGGGCTAGAAAACCCTTATCAATATTATTCTTTTCCTAACAAAGTAAACTATCTAATTCTAGCCTTATATCATCCAAGTGCTCAGATTAAACTAATGAGCTCCTTTTATTCACTCTACCTATCTAATGATCTGCCAGGATTACACTGCTTGGTCATATTTTATTCTCTAACTGTAAACATAAAATTTGAAACATGAAATAGTCAAGTTTAAACATTTTGAATATCATGGATTGTGGCATGAATAACAAGCTGCACACAATCTTTTATTATGCATAAAAGGAAATAGTAGTGGCACTTTGACTTGCTCACTTTCATGGTCTCTTTTTGTCTTTTGGGGTTTGTAAATTTTTATTTTTTGGACCTTTTCCATATTATTTTTTCCTTTGATTTAGCTTTTAGGACATACCCTCTTTACATTTTTTAATTTTTATAATATGGAAAACATTTGCAGAAAGCAAAGGTATGTAGAATATTACAACGCTTAACCTTAGTTATTCAAAATTATGACTCCTATTGGTATAAGAACCTAACAGTGGCTCCACTTTGGGATGTCCTTTCCTTGTGAAATGTCAAGAAATTTATAGATCAGTAGCCTTTGAACTGTTGTTGATGTTACCTCATAGAATGTTCCTCTATGATTCTGCATTATTGATACTTATGACATTGAATCTTTCAAAGCTTAGGGCCTTCTCTTCGGGCTTCAACTTAAAAAATCACCATCCAATCCAAACTAAACTTTTAAAAATAGAATGTGTACAAATGGGGAATGAAAAGTTAGTAACTAGGTTCAATGTAATGTTTTAAAATTCGACCATTCACTGGCCCACCCTCTACTTCTGTACCATCAAGTTCTCTTAGTAAGAAAGCGTTGTTACCTTTGAAAGCATAAATGACATATGGGCCTTTCCATAGGAAATAAAATTTCCCATGTTTACCTTTGTCTTCCCTCCTTGAATCCCACTTGAGCACCTTGTCACCAAGGTAGAAATATTCAGTCTTGGTTCTTTTATCAAAAATATTCGTAACTCTTTCCTACACAACTTGAGACTTGCAATAGACCTCTTCCATAGTTTGTTGTAGGTGAATAGTTTGGTTGATTCTTCTTTGGATACTATTTGGTTCAACCTATGTTTCTTGAAGCATATTCATTATTGGCACTCCCAAAGAGGATGTAAAGACAGCTTCCATTCCATAAACTAGTTTATAGGGAGAACTACCAATCGATTTATTTGTGGTCAATCTGTCTGCCCATAAGGCATTGACTAGCTTTCTATTCCAAGTTTTTCTATTGTCCTCTAGTAACTTCTTGATGATATTAATTAGGATTTTGTTTGAGGATTTAGCCAATCCTTTACTTTGAGGGCAATATGTTGTGGAATGGCCAAGGGTGATATGGTATTTATTGCAGAATTCTACCATTCTTTTGGATTTTCTTGAAATCGGGTTGGGATTATCAACTACTAGGGGAGGATTGGGATCTGGATCAGCGTTAGTAAAATGAGTCTTCCTAGAATCCATAATTTCAAATTTTCAATTGTTTTTGTAAGACTTTTCAATATAACTTGTAACAAACGACTTTAAGAGGCTTAAAATACAAAGTCAGAAATTTCTTAAATCTTTAGTAGGTCTGATGAATTGTTGGTTCCCCAGTGGAGTCGCCACTATGTTATCACTCAAAATTTTCTCTAGAAGTTATAGGAAGAAAGAAAATGATCAAGATAACTACAAACCAACTTTTAGGCTTATGCTCTCGCCAACCTAAGTCCAGAGAGGGATCTCTCTTTATGATTTAACTTTTTTTTGTTGGTATATTAGGCTAGTTCTGAAAGGCTGAGGGGGTTTTTGATTTGTATTAAGAATTGGGTGGTTGGGATCTTTAAACAGATGGATAGAAAGATGTCTCTAGAACATTGTGCATATGGAGTCAAAGAAGGGCACCAAAACTGGATTAATTCACTAAAGGGAATGTTCAAAGGGAAAGATAGCAGAGTAGAGTGCAGGAATTTAGGCCAGAGGGATGGAAAAGGTCTTAACCAGGGTGAGAGAGCATTTAAGAATTCTCAGATCGGGATTGAAATGAAGAACAGGGGGCAATCAAAAACAAATGGAAATTAAGAATGCTTTGCTATAGGTTAAAAGAAACAACCTGAACTAAGGAGCAATTAAGAATTCCTTAACTTAGATTATTTGTAGAAAACATATATTTGCCTAACTGTTATAGCAGAGTCTAATTAAATAAATTATGATATAATACTTCCAATTATGGCATCCAAATTTACATCAACAATATGAAAAACTTTTTAAGAGATAACAATAACGAGAGAAAATACTTGTCTACACTTTGCTCTACACATAAATCCTTTGAAATATCTTATCTTTATTCATCAATCTAGCTTGTTGGCTTAGTCAATGCTCCAATGGCGTATAGTCTTTTGATCAAGAATTCTATAGAAATGTTGAAGAATCCACACTACATACTTCAATTTGTGAAGTATTTATACTAAGGTGTTATTACAAATATCTCAAGTTGATTTGAGATTTAATCTAGGAAATAGAAAATATCTTCTCGCAAGAAGATAGAGGCAGCTAATGAACTGCTTCATGTTGTCTCTTTTATTATGGTACTGGTGGCTTTTATGGTTATTTTATGTTGGCTTTCATTTGTGGTCTCTTACGCTGCCATATTCTTTGATTTTTATCTTTCACCTGGTACTCTTTGACCCTGATACTCTTTGACCCTGCTATCCTCTTTTCATCTAATTACTTGGTTGCTCTATTTTTATTGTGCAGTGACTTTTTATTGTAAATTTCTCATAGTAAATCACTCATTCTTTCCCACCATTTTTCATCAGGTAATTTGAAATTAATCATCCTCCTATATATCTCATCAGCCTCGGTATACTTTGAAAAATTGGGCTTAGTGATGAACAAATGTTTAATCTCATGCTGGAGGAAAAACAAGTTCTTGAAGGTGTTATACAAAAATTTGCCTGTTGGGAGTTCTTTTATAGATGAAGTGCTATTTTGTTCCTTAGCCAACTACCTTAATCTATCATCATAGTCTAGTTTTGTCATAAGCTTGTCATTGATGACCAATAGACTAAGCAATCCTTTATCCCTCAAAATTTTGAATTTGGCCATGAATCTATCCATGACCACCTACATGTTGTGGCACTTTTCTTCCAAGTTCAGCATTAGGTTTCTCTTAGAAAGGCCCGCCCTTATTTGTAAGATGGTTTTAGTCCTGTCTTCTATATTGAGCTCCTAAAGCTCATATCTATTTTTGATGTTGAGGAAGTGGATGATTCTATTGGCATCCTCTGGCATTTCACCCAATTCCTCCTTGACTTTTTGAATAGCTACTGTAGCTACCTCTATCAATTTTGTTTGCTCAAACATAACCAGAATAGATGGCCAAATAGCCTTTACAGAGTTAATGATATTGGCCCATAATAGTTCCTTGGCTTTCCCAAGGGGTTTCTCCAATGTTAGGTCCTTTTCCAAGGCTTTGACCTTTTCACTCATCCAATTGGCTTTTTGTGCCTCTTCGTTTTTGCATAATCTGTGCAAGTTTATAACCAGTCTCTAAACTTGTGAGATTTTCCTTAAGTTTATTCATTTATGTAGCCTAAATTGACATCTCTTCCATGGCTCTAACTAATTTTGTTGCCTTTTCTCTTGATGCACCTACTGCTGCTGTAGACTCTGTTGTAACTAGTAAAGTTGTGACAGGTGGAGCTATGGGTGTAAGTGAAAATGCCAGCATAGAAGGGACTGTTGTAGATACAGTAGGGATGAAGTTTGCAGAAGTTGATGCGATTTCAGTTTTTTTCAGTTGGATCAAGTTATCCAATTCTTTCTCAGTCTCCCTAAGTTGATTATTGAGTTTTAGGGACCAAGTCCATCAACTCTTCATGTCTTTTGGTTCTCTATGAGTTCAAGTGTTTGAGGATGTTGCAGTTGTGGTATCTTCAATTGCTTCTTTAGTGCAAGAATATCATCCTTCTTCTTCTTTATCAGCTGCTCAGTAGCTTTTATATCTTTGGGATCATGTCCTAGCTCAATAAACAAGTCTCCTAATGACTTAATCCTTGTATCCTTGGCCTGTGAGGAAGCCTTCTCCAATTGAAATTGTGCTGAGATGTTGTTCAATGAATTTTGTAGTTGATGGGAAACTATGGCTTTACTTGTGAGGATGGAGTATGTCATCTTTCCAGCCTATTTATGCAGTTCTACCTAGTCTATGGGATGAATATCCCTTTCCAACACTTCAAATTCAACCATCTTGAAATCTGACGTTTTTTTTGGCTACTCTCCTATAGGTTTGATAAAGGACATCTGCAGCTTTTCCTCCATGATGTCAAAGGCTAACATTAGACTCGTTTGATTTGTGGGAGTGAGATTTAGGTATTGAGCATATGTTTGGGCTTTAAGCCTCTCATTCCTCATTTTAATTTCCTTATACCTATCTTTCATGTCCTTGTCTTTGCTAGTAGGCCTACTAAAGGAAGACACTTCCACACTAAACTGCCTTTCCAACATCTGAGTCTGTGATGTGGAAGTCTCTTGTATGTCATCAGATGGAGTTGTGGGCCTGCTTATGTCTACCTCTATGTTGGTCACCTGTGCGGACGCTTCTGTGTATTCCTGTTCAGAGGCCAGATTAATACTTTGCCTCTTGTTCTGGCTTGTTTCCTGCTGCAAATTAGAGGTGTCCATTCCTAAAGTGGAACCTCCCTCGCTATTTCTTTTTGTATTTTTCTCCTCATTTTGAGGAGTCTATGTGATTGGAGGGGTGCTCATGGCTCTTTCTTGCTCTTCTGGTACCTTCTGAAAAGTGCTCTCATCAAGCTTCTTTTCCAAATCAATTAGAGCATTTTATACATCTACCCTTGTGTTGTCTCTGTCTACCAAAGTATTTTCCACCCATTCTATTTGATTTTCATATGCCTCTATTTCTGGTATAAGGTGGTCTATGGAAGGTCCTAGCTTGACATTTTGTCTTTTCTTGGTAATGAATTCTAAAGGGCCATATCTCAATACAAAACTCCTTTGGAATTTCATTCTTTTCAGGATTAGGTCTGCCTCTTTCCCTGCCTCTCTGGAATTGCATATGAAGGGACCTAACTGGTCTTTGATTTTGAAATTGGCCTTCTTCTTGGCATTGACAAAGTTGACCTCATATGCATTGACGATCTATCTGTAATACTCTAAGGCAAACAAACTCATGGGGAGGTATCTTGGCAACTTATATGGTGCAAGCAGGTAACCATTTATTCTTATTTCTATGTGGTTTTGGTAAAGGTACCAATCACCCACTTTGGTTTGCTTGGAATGCTGAAGGACTCTTTTTATCTTTGGACTTATCTTAGGTGGAGGATTTCCAGTGAGAATAGTCATGATTGGACACACAAAAGAATCTATGAAGTTAGAGTATGTATATGGGGATTTGTACTAATGCAAAAGTGCGGTCCAAAAAATGACAGATCTGGGCTGGTCCCTGGTGTCAAGCTTCTGGAGAGTAAAAGGAAACTTATCTGATTGATAATACAAAAATATGTGGTACAATACAAAAGAGTATTTGAATAACCTCTCATTGCCCATTCTTGTGAACTGCTCATGCATTCTATTAGCTATAAATCTAGCAAAGTCATATATGGTTGCAGGAGGCTGCCCTGGGGTATAAATGGACATGAAAGCAAGAATAAGCTCATCGACATATTCATTGGTAGAGTAACTTAAAACACAAGATATCATGGTTAAAATTTTCTAGCCCCATTTAGAGAATATAGTTGCTACATATGGATGGGGGTCCTTAGGGATGTGTTTATCCTCTCTAATGAAGGTTTGGAACAACTAGGCCAATCTTGATGGGCTTAGCTTAGGATACTAGTCCAACAGGTCTCCAATTGAGAGTGGGGTTATTTTTGGCCCTGGTTGGAACTGCAACATTTCATTAATGGACTCAGCTGTGATAGAGAATAGGACCTATTGGTCATGTGACATTATGGCCTTGTGGCTGGAGACGTAGCATGCATAGCACATATGAACAATTTATGGAAAGATATGAACTTGGGGGAATTGGTATATGTGTTAATTGGATTCCCAGAGGCCAATATCATCTGTATGGTTCAGGTGTCTGTCTTTGCTTAAACAATGAATTTTAAGCAGGAGCTTTATTGCAGTTGTGTCTTTGATTTGGAAATCCCTGTCAGCCAGGGGAAGGTGGTCCAGGTCTAGGTGTGGAGTAGTAATGGGTCTAACATCCATGCCAACAGGGGCAACCATAGTTCAGTTCTTGTGGATTTGAATTATGCTCCGAGGGCTTTTTATCCAAAGTTTTGGGATTTTTTAGAGGTTTTAGGCAAGCAATTTTTAAATTGGCAGTATTTTTACTCAATTTCTTAATTTAAAATACTACACATGTTAAAGGTCTTGAAATTTGCAGGGATAAGAGGTACTTCGTGGTGAAATACCTAGAATTGGGTGATTTGGCTCTGAAATTGCTGGTTCACGGTAGCTACAGTGGTTGGTGTAGTCCGGGTATGGTCTAAAGAGGTTGGCTGGCTATTTGCAACATCTTCTAGAGTGGAATTGGAAGCCTGTGGGTAAATTCGATGTTTACAATGCTAGCAATTGTTTACACAGCTTACAAAGAGAATGCATGGAAAAAAGGGTGAAAGAGGTTTTCGTGGCCTTTTATAGAGAAAATTATTAATTTTGATAGGTTTCACCTTCAGATGAATAGTTGGCGGTTTTTCAGTTAAGTGGGGAAGCCGTTTTGGAGGGCCATCGCACCGCTTTTGTGGTCCAGCCGATATTCAGGAGGGGTCGCCCAATGCCATACATCGTCTGATATGTAGCATCAGGGGCCAGGAGAAAAACCACTTTATGGAATGCTTATTGTTTAGCCATCGGGCATGGCTAATATGGTTGTGCGATGTTGGATGTGGGGGAGGGATGATCAACAATAATCGGGAGGCGAAGCCGCACGGGGGAAAATGGCAGGGGTTGATGAGGGGCCCAGGGATTTAATTATGGTGGTTTAGGATTAGTTTAGGGACTAATCCAAGGTTAAGTGATATGGCCAGGCTTTAATGAGGGATTAGGGAGTCAGGTGTGACCGACACGGGATTAACTTAAATTTTACTCGGGTTAGGTAAATTAAGTGAAATTATATCGGGATAAGGGGTAGTTTAGATTAGCTTCTATTAAAACCAAGGGGTTGGGATATTCTATATAGTGTTTTAATTATTTACAGGAAAAGGGTTATAATGTATTTATATAATAGAGTTAGTTAATTAATATGAAAATTATGGTGGAGTGGGTTTTCCTGAGTAAAAAAGGGTAAAGTGTATGCGATTATGTGTTTTTTATTTAGACATAGGATAAAGGCCTTTGATGGGTTTTTTGGTGAAATAGGATTTACATGGGGGGTGAGTCACTTCTCGTAGGTAAATGGTGTTTAAACCTTAGGAAAAGTGGATTTTCTTAAGTTAATGAGGGAAAATGGAATTTTATGAAAGGGGAATGTTTTTTTATGAAGGGGGTTCTATTACTTGTTCCCCTAAGTCATTAAGCTGAGGGTCTGGTCCCTACAAAAGTTAGAGAAATTCTTTAAGCCTTTTTTACTTGTAGGATTTAAGTACTAGAACTCATTTATGGGAAATTAGTGAAGTGAAACAGTGAACTGAATGAGGGGATGTTAAATAAACCATATTGTGAACCATTGTATTTGCTTTGTTTACTACTTATGGATATTGGAAAGATGCATTTAAAACAATGACATAAGTGCTTTTATGTAATCACATGATATTTCTGCAACCTTTCTACTACTTACCCACTTACTTGTTCTACCATTTTTTCTTCACTTTATTAGGGTGCATTTAGGCTAGCAAACCGTTATTAATCTTGTTCTTTTCCTTACAAAGTAAACTATCTAATTCTAACCTTATATCATCCAAGGGCTCAAATTAAACTGATGAGCCCCTTTTATTCACTCTACATATCTAATGATCTACCAAGATTACAATGTTTGGTCAGATTTTATTCTCTAACTATAAACATAAAATTTAAAACATGAAATATTCAAGTTTAAACATTTTGACTATCATAGATTGTGGCATGAGTAACAAGATGCACACAATCTATTATTATGCATAAAAGTAAATAGTAGTGGAATTTTTACTTTCTCACTTTCATGGTCTCTTTTGTCTTTGGGGTTCATATCTTTTCATTTTTTGGACCTTTTTCTTATTCTTTTGTTCTCTGATTTATCTTTTTAGACGTACCCTCTTTACATTTTTTAATTTTATAATATGGAAAACATTTGTAGAAAGAAAAGGTATGTACAATATTACAAGGCTTAACCTTAGTCATTAAAAATTATGACTCCTATTGGTATAGGAACCTAACACACCCTTCTCAGTTTTCTAGCCATGGTTAGATTTCCTTGTATCTTAGCTGCGTCAAACTACATGTTGGATAAGTTGTTGGGTCGTATTGCCTAACCATGAAATAGAAATATTGTGAAAGGTAACTGTATATTTTACCATGGTAGCAATAAGAGTAAGTTTAATCTCATTGGGAATCTTTTCATAGATCTTATCAAATATCTTGGTGAATTCCTCTACATTTTTAGATGACCCTTTCTTTACTTCTAAAATTTTTGTGAGATAATGCTGAAAATACTTCTTTTCACCACATTGGACATAGAATGTTCTTTCCAAATCATCCTAGGAGTGTAATGAGTTAGAAGGAAGGGTAAAAAACAATTTTCATACATCTCCCTTGAGGTTATGTAAAAATAATATCATGAAGACAACCTCATCATCTACCATGAAGTTGTTAGTGAAATATTCGAACACACTAATGTGTTCTTCAGTGATTTGTCTCTTTTCACCGCTAAACATTGGTAGCAAGTTCAAATAATTTTTAGGCATGTCGTGTAGCACTCGAGGCAAAGCCAATGGGGCATATCATGCTACCACCCAAGCTAATGATTGATTAGGTTTGTTACGTTGATTGTGGGGTTGACCTTGTCTGGCCATAATATATTGTAGAATTACCTTCTTAGCCGTATATGATATTGGAGTTTTGGTTTTCTAGGTACTTTGTGGAGTTGCGTTTTCATTTTTATGTATAGCATTCAATGATTTAGGATGCTCAATCATTATGTGTGGAGATGTGGTAACTGTATGAATAGCTTCGAAAGAAGGAAACTAAGCAATCAACTTTCCCAAAGGTGATGAAAATGTGCTAGTTATTTGACTCCATGAGGTTTTCATCATAAATTTTTTGTTACATTGATTTGTGATGTGTATGAAGCACTGAAGATCAAAGATAAGAGGTGTCAATGTCTGACCTAGATTTCTCTAGGTGTGTCTTATTAACAAGGCTAGAGTGTGAGTGTGCATGAAGAAGGAGAAAATTTTAAGATGGTATAAGGAAGAGCAACATGAATGTGTATGGGGAGAGAAGTATGTACAAATGAAACAATGTGTGCTGGTTAGTCATTATGGTGTGTGGTGAGTAAGATGACTAGAATATGATTTCTATGAAATGTGAGATGTGAATAATGGAGTTACCAAGTGGAATGCACAAATATTGAGTTTAGAATTCATCCATCGTAAAAGTATGAAGGGATGTCATTCTTCCCATGGAATGAATTCAAATATTCCTCAACAATGGCTCCAGGAGATGTTGGTACCCCAAATTCATACTACGTTATATGTAACGTAGAGCCTATGAACATCTAAGTGTGATTCCATTGGTTGTTTTGTTTGATGTATTCTATTTCAATCTGTTGCTATGGTCATCTTGTTATTGTGAATGTGCTCATTATGTTTGAGAGACTCTTTACTATAATATTATAGTTCATGTTCCTCAACTTAAGGATGGTAAAGATGTAGGATGACTCTAATGCATGAAAATAAAAGTGTGTAATTAATTCATTTCTATAGATTTGTTGTGTAAATGTCTGTGTAACTCAAACTTTGATATAATTAATATAACATAATTTAGTTTCATGTTCAAGATGCATACATTTCATTTTCCCCTTTGAGTGTCACAAGAAAATAATATTACATGAAGAATTTCATCACAACCATTGAATTAAAATATTTGTGTAGATGCAAATCTCTCAATAGTTGAACGTGAATAAGTAAATGTGGCAAAGTTAATATTACAAGCATTCCAGAAACAAGTTCATCATTCATACCCAATATTCATTTTATGTTATTAAATAAAATATGAAACACATAAAAATATTTCAAATTTTGTTTAGATTGTTCTTAACCAAAATCAGTTTGGGAATCAAGGTTGAGGGAAAAAAGCTAGACATTAAATACTTTTATTAGACTAGATTTCCACTAATATTGAGTGGGATCATTCATAACCATTTTATTTGACATGAAAGGTTTGAAAATTAAAATAAGGGTGAAGGATGGAGAATCATGCCTTACCCAATTTAAAGGAGAAATAAAGAATTCCTTTAAATTATCTAAAACTTGGTGGATGGATGAGAAATTAAGAATCCAACTGTTAGAAACTATATAATTCTCAAATTTACCATTTTCCTGCAAAAACCATATAATAAGTATCAAAAAATTCAAGATACGCTTCATAATAGCTTGATAAATCCAGGAAAACTGAAACAAACCGTCATACTGATACTAGAATTCATTTCAATTAATAATATTCATACAATTTTATAGAATTTACATAACAAATCATGTTGACAACTCAAAATCCCTGAAAAATTCATAAAAGTTTACCCCATTAGTAGTAAACTTCAAAACATAAGGTTGATATGAAACATATTTGATATGAAAAAAGATAGCCCAAGAGTTACTTTAGAATTCATTCCCAAGATTGCTTTGATACCTCCCAACAATTCACCAAACTTTTGGCAGAGTTGCTCCTACAACTGAGTATCTACCTGCTTATGCATTTCAAAATGTGGCCTATATATGGGAACTCAAGATCTTGGACCCTACCTTAAACCATAAGTGGTATTTGGAAGACTCAAAATTTGTTACAAAACTTCTAGTTGTATTCCAACTAACCTATTCTAGAATTTTTTTGAAGGATATGCTAGCTATGGAAAGCACCCCATTAGATTTGGCTTTAGTAGCTTCTATCTCTCCCTTGGTTAGGATTTTCCTTCTTTCTCTCTCTTAGGTGTTGACTGGAATGGAACTACAATGCATTGGGAGATACAGTGGGGGCACTTCTAGTGTTTCTGATGGAGGTGTCGATGGTGTCGTTGCCCCTGTTGGTGACATAAACAGCCAAGGATAGAGTCGATGTTGCACTTGCATTGAAGTGGTGGATCTAAGCTTTGGTATACTTTCCACTGAAATCTTCTTTGAACATAATTTAAACTCTCCTTGAATGGATGACCTGTACACATCTAGTATGTTGTTCCATTCTTCACTCATTGGAATGTTTTCGAACCATGCATCTGTGATTTCGATCTCCATAATCATAACATGTTGATAATTCACTTTTCCTTGCTCTTTGAAAAAATCCTTTAGTAAAAATAGTAGCTCGAAATATTATCTATATAGGTTCACAATACCTTTCTCTTATGACGTGTAATATTCACCTTCAATATCATCTTGATTCTCTTTAATGGCTCTTAGATCATTTATGAAAGGCTCCTTGGGAAACAAGTTTCCTTGATTGTCAAAGAACAGTGACGAATTATTCATATATAAATCTCCACCATTTTCCTTAAAATATTCTATCTATTTAACCATAACCTATACCTTCTCATGTATATATGTTGTCCACTTATGCTACCTCTCCAATTGGTTTTCCCTGGAAACTAAATGTGAATAGCAAAGGTTCACTCTCATGGTTTGTTCATATGATTAAGGAAATCCATGACTACCCCTTCTTTACCTAATGTCTTCTTGATGTGTTGCCTAAGACTTTTGACTTCTTTATGAACCACCTTGACAATCTCAATATTTTCTTGTACTAACTCTAATTTTCCCTCATGCTTCTCTACCAACCTTATGACATTTTCCCAGACAATCTTCTTAGATATTTTGAAGGATATAATATTAGCATTCTCCATCTTCTAAAGAAATGACTAAATTTCTAATTTCCTGATATAATCTTTTATTCATTGGAGATACACTTCCATTGCTACCAACTTCTTCCTTAACATTGGGGATGAGGATTGAATTCCTTCAAAATATTCTAGCATGGTGCATGAGTCAATCTATTTGGAAAAGTTATGGAAATATTTCCTCAATTCGAGGGTCAACACACGATAACATTGGACACCTATCTTGATACCAAGGAAGCATACCTCTTCACATTTTCCTTTTATGTCTGCACAACCCATTGTAGAAGAAGAAGAAGCCATTGCAAAGTCATAATTAGTGCTTTAGAATGTGAAAATGACATATTGCGATGTGTCTTGGTGAAACGACAAAAGATAGCAACCAAAACTAGACTTCATGTGCAAAGGTGACACAACAATATTTAAGTGAGACTATTCAGTTTCAGGCCTTAATTTCACAATGTAGAAGGTATGAAGGTAGTCTCAACTTAAATTCACACATGACGAGTTAAATTCTTGTGGATTACAAGAATTTTACTTCTAAATAGGAGGTCCTCTTGAAAGGAAAATGCATCCTTCCTTTACCACAAATCCAGGGTTTAAGATGACAGGATTTGTTTGAATTTTCCAAACTAGAATCCTTAGCGAGAAGGATTGCTAGAAATACCTAATTCACAACATTAATTTATACGGTTTTCACTTGATATCTTATCTAATAAGGAAAATTTCAAGGTTATGAGCGTGGGAGTTAAACCATATAACAATTTCCCAAATGAGCATGTAGTGTGCTTTCATAACCATCTAGGCTTACCACGTGTGTAGATTTGCTTGGGCACGAAGGTCTGACATCATCATGTTGACGTTAACATATTGTGGGGCTAGCCATGTGGGTGCTGACTAGACAAGGGAATGACAATGTGGAAGTTGATGAGGAAGGTGATGTGTGGGGCTCATTAGGTGGGTGACCTATCACACGATGTGGTGACCTTTCGCATCGTTAAGCAGGAAACCTTTGAAAATCAGGAACGTGTGTTATGTAGTCTAGGAAGAAATGTGTGAAACCTGTTGCATGCCTTTGAGACAATATCCTTCTCACAAATTTAAAAATTGGAATTACTTGGACCATTGGATGGAGGTATTTCTCTGTCGTCTAATCTGTGGGCTTGCAAGTTGATCCAACCTCAGGTGAATTCAGGCTAACATGAGCTAGAGAGTGGGGACAAGCTATGTAGGTGGTGATGTGTACATGGTAGTTGGGATTACAGAGGTTCCATATAGAGGATGATAAGGAGAAGCATAGAAATGAAAATGAGACAACATGGAGTGGTGGTGGGCCACAAAAGGTTGGTGTAATAGAAGGAAATATGTCATCTTTCCATTTGGGTTATGAGTTGGCCCTTGAAATCATAGGAGGTATGTAGAGAGACTATGGTGGTGCTACATGGCTTCTTCGCACCACCTGTGGGAGTTAAACTTTGAGAAATTCCTTATCAAAGGATGTGTTGAGAAATCATATTAGTGCTCATCTTGACCATTCAATCCGAGTGGTGTGTATCTCCATCAATGCCCACACTTGCTAATCTATCTACTCTTGCTCAATGTACCCATGCCTAGTCATGCCCACCCATGTTTAGTGCTCATGAGTTGTGGTGAAACACGACGCGATGGTATGCGCCCATGAACGACCACATTTGGAGCTGGTCCTTCAAATAGTCAACCTTGGCCTCAAAATTTTCAAGGGTCTTGCATTTGAAGCCAACACTTACCATAGAATTGAGTTTATAATTGGATTTCTAGGAGAATTTCTGAACAAATCTCTATGAGATATGATGGATCTGTATATGTAATCATGAGCTAGCTTGAAAATATAAGAAAATATTGTTGTAAGGAATAACATTGTTGTTTTATGTATGAATGTTATTGTTATTTTAATATTTTTAAGATCTTATGCTATGTTTTGTGTGATTTATTCATTTACTTCTTTCCCAAAGGTTATTCAATAGATTTATGAATGCTAGTGATATTGAAGCATATCTTAATTGATGAAGTAGATTCTATCACCTCCTAAAACCTCCAACCATAACTTATAAGCCTTGGCATGCCTGAGGTGAGACCATCTTCCCCCATGGAAGATAGATAATGACTACGTCATGATAGACTACAATGGAACGTCTGTTGGCACCCTACGGTTGAACCCTAGGACTCTACATTAAACCTTTTCACCAAAAATCAAACTAAATTCCCTTGAGCACTTACTCCTAAGACTTTTAATCTAGCTTGGGCGTAGTTAGTTGTGAGAAAGATTGCAATGTAGTTTTCCCATGGTTGGGTAGGGAGTTGAAGTCTCTCCCTTAGTTTCTAATCATTAAATCCATACAGATACGTGTATTCATTTGTATTTCTATAATTTTCATTATGAATATGTTGGTACTTAATTTGACCCTCTTCTAATAACTTGACTCTTTCTCTCAGTTTTGCATTGCGTTTCTCTTGTCACATGACTTCCTCTCATATTCCTATGATAAAAAATCACATCCTCAAATCTTCATGACATTATATTTATGTTTTACTGTGCATTAGCATTATTTTTATATTAATCACTATATCTTATAAAGATTATTATTGCATTAAATGAAAATTTTGAAATCCTAATCTTAAATTAATATTTGTATAAAAACATTATAGTTTAAGAGAAAAAGTTTTTCGGCGTAAATCACATGATAATAATTTGTCGACGCTTTTTGAACCAACAAGTGTGGTTCATCGTCAGGACAAGTTGAAGAATCATATCATGGCTACATATTAAATAGGGAGAGCAGATATTCCAATGGATAGGTTTGACTAAAAAACAACTATATTAGATTCGACAAGACAAATGCCTATAATTGACCCGGAAATGGATAGATTTGACTATTCAAATTGTTTAATTATATTAAAACTGATCATGTTTTATTTTAAGTAAAAAGTTAACCAAATTTGAGTAAAAATAAATAAATCTAGGGAATATGATAATGAGTAAATTGTTAACATGTATTATTAGTTTTTGAATAATATTAATATTATATTATTATAATAGTATTATTCTTATCATTAATAGCTAGGGTAACTATTTAATTTAAATTAATTAGTAAAACACTAATAGATCTAGGGGAATTAGTGAGTGTAAGGGTATAATATTATCATATAGCCCCAAGAGTTAGCTCAATCGGTCAAATCAAGTGCCTCGCCAAAGGGAGGTCACAGGGTCGAATCCCGAAAGCTCTTGGGGTCAGGTCAGTAAATAGGCCGAGTGGTGTTGATGCCCTTCGGGTGGTGTCCACTCAGTGTTAAACAACCCTCGACGTAGCGGCTACCCACTGACCCGGGTATCCGTGAACTAGTATGTGAAAAAAAATATTATAATATTAGTTATTAATTATTATAGTATTATTCCTATATTAATAGATCTACGGATATAAGTAATTGTAAGGATTTAAAATAAAATAATATTAATTATTATATTATTATTATTAATATAATAATGTTATAATAATAGTATTATTATTAATGGTTTGGGTAGCTAATTAATTTAAATATCTTAGTAAAGTTGTCTAATGGGAACATAATGTTGGCATTATGTTTCTGGTATGATTATATGTTACAGATGTTGTACTTGATAGAAACACCCATGGCATGGCTCTCAATTTCATGAAAATAAAGAAGTACACAGGAGAGCAATTCAGGAGGTGCGTACCCGCAGGTACACCGTGCAGGGACCGCGTCCAGTTACGCAGTTTACCCATTCATGAGGTGCGTACCCCAGTGCACACTCTTCAAGGCAGTCAAGTGCGCACACATGGGGTTTCTTATGATATTTAGCCAACGGTATTGTATTATCATGGTTTTGGCCCGTGGTATTAGTCCATGATTTGAGGAAGACCTTGCCTATATAAAGCAAAGGAGATCATTTGGCTTGAGTATCTTTTTGGGAGTATTGAATATCTTAAGATCTGATATATTGGGTTCTCGGTTTAAAAGCTTGATCCATAAAAGAGAAGTTGAAGCGAATCTGTGAAGGGTGATCAACAGTGGCAGTGCGTGGGTACGCAGAGGCAACAAAGGCGCAGTGCGTGGGTACGCAGAGGAGACGAAGGGGCAATGCGTGGGTACGCAGATGCGACAAAGGTGAAGTGCGTGGGTATGCAGCGCGACGGTGGTTCAAGTGCATGCCTACTGTCTAAATACGCGGCGCGACAATCTTTCTGGGTGCATACCTACTGTGATAGTACGCGGCGCGATAGTTCTTCTGGGTGCGTGCCTACTGTGCAGTACGTGGTGCGATAGTACATTTGGGTGCGTACAGTACGCAGATCTATAAAATGATTAGTGCGTGGTCACGCAATACAGAAGAAGGAGCTTTGCGGGTATACGCAGAGAAGCAGAGGGTGAAGTGTGTAGCGACGCAGGCCAGTAAAAGGAAAATTGCGTATCTATTTTAAGATCTTCTGTTGGCTGAATTTTTCTGTTGATAAGGTGTTCTGGGTTCAGTTATGTTATTGTTGATCTGGTTATTACAGCTGTCTATTTAATTTACATGTACTTGATGATCATTTGATGTATATGGATCCAGTTTGAAAATTTATGAAAAGTGGTCCTTGAAAAGAAGTAGGGGGTTGTAGCTCCCTTCCAGGAGAGACTGGAAAACGAGAGAGAGTTGTACCTCTCTGCAGGTTGCAGCCTGCATACTGGTAAAGGACTGCACCAGTACAAGACCATTGTAAAAGGAGTTTCTAATTTGAAAGAAGATAGAGACAT
>APFE030335113.1:37258-47912 GCA_000404065.3 Pinus taeda | reverse complement strand
TCCATATATCGGGTCTCCTCCCATTGGTGAAAGTCCATAAAGAGTAGGAATCTTTAGTTGTGGTGACAATGGGCTTTAGCTTCATTGTTGCTCTTGACCTAACAAATGCCCCTCTAGGATCGCCTGCTAGTTTGAGCGGTAACATAGCTGTTGGGAGCCATTGGCACAGGGGCATGAATGTGCAGGGAAGGATAAGGTGGGCAAGAATCACTATATTGAGGTGGACTTGTATCTCTCTAGAGATTTTTGCTATTCCTTCTTGGAGAGTATGCGAACCACAAGAGAACACCAAGGATGTAGTGCCTATAGGATTAAAAGGCTTGTATTAGAGAGCCTTAGCTCAATGACCAAAAGTATAATTTACAAATAAGGTTATGGGCACACATAAGTTGGATGCACTCTCCAAGAGGGTTATTGAGCCTACGTACCAAGATGACTACGTTGACCTAGTATTACAATAAATAATGGTCTTGGCCATAATTAATGCTTACCCAACTGCATTAATGACACAATATGAGATGGCTATGGCCGCATGTGAAGATTGCAGTATTCACAACATCAAAATGTCTAAAACATATGCTGATACTGGAGATGTTGAAATGCCAATTTAATTTAGGCTGCTGCCCTCCTAAATTAGGTTGTAGCCCATCAACAGGTCAATTCAAAGCAAGCTTTTGCTTCCTGTAGTATAATTTTACCTTCTGCACACCATATGACATGTAAATCTCATGTACGATTTTGTAAAGTGCCAGTAAATATTAACTTATATGTGAACTTTTCCACCATCCAACCCCATAGGACAAACCCTGCAAAAGGTAAAATGACCGGCATACTATTAGCCTCTGGATTGGATATTTTCTGGAAGTTGTTACGCTTGTGGTATGAGAAGGATAACAGATTTGCCTCATAGAATAAAATAATTTCCTCGTGGATCCGGTAAGTTTTTCCAATTCTTCTTTTGATTTACGATATTAAATGGATGTCTATTCTTCGTAGCCCTCAAGGCATTCATATTTTGAATTTAGTTGTTGTCAGCTATAATACAGTTCTTCCTTTGATGTTATATCTCTACCGAGCGTTCTATCTGTGTGTATCTTTGTGTTGAATATATAACTAGTATGTGTAATTAGAGTTATTGGCCTAAAATCATTCTCCTCATGGTTGTTTTTAAAGAAATTCTTCTTGTTATTCTGACACACATATCCTTTCTTTTGTTCCTACCTAGTCACACACGAACTGTATTTGTTGCATTAATTTCTGCAATCCACTATGTTTATAGTTTAAAAGTAAGTTCTAAATACTTGTGATGACTTAAAGCAATTATGATTATGCCTTTGTGTTAGCTAATATTAATTTTTAGGGGTCATTCAAATTCAATGTATTGTTCTGCCTGTTTACAGGTATGGGGTGTCGCCATTTGAATATGCACTTGGTGATTCTGGTGGAAGTTTGCAATTAGCAGCAATGAGTGGTCAAGTAAAATGGCCTCCTGGCCCTAATCCTTCCTACCCGGATTCATTGCGCCAGTTTGTCACATGGATGCTCCAACCTCAAGCTGCTATCCGCCCCCATATTGATGATGTTATTATTCATGTAGATAAATTGTTGGCCAAATTTCCTTCTTAACTTCATGGGATTTTGCCATAGAAGTGATAGTTTACATGATTTTTTGGTAAGTTTATTTACCATTATTTTGTAGTTCAAATTTGTTGAAAGGTTATTCTAGTTTGTATAATCAACATCTTATTTGGTGTATTGGTTTAAATTTATTTTCTAGTTTATTATTTTATGAAAACGCAGGAAGATGACATAAAAAAGGAACCATGGCCCATCATCTGGCTTGATTTCTTTGCATGAACTTGCTTATGCAGCTTAAGACAAAAGGGGGTAATGGCTATTGCGCGAGTTCCAATCTGTAGGGGCATTACAATAGCGGGATTCCAAAATAAAATCGTTGCAAGCTGATTATTATTCTCCTCTATTCTCCAGTTTTCATGAGCACCTACAGAGCACGCTGACGTGTGAATTTATTTTTTGCGAGTGCTTTATACAACTGCTATTAGTTTCTTCTTCTTATTTAAATTCTTTACTCCTGTATTGTACAAATAATAGCCTTCCAAGGCATCCAGAGTAATACATGGTGCAATCGCAAATGGACGAAGTTGTGCATATTCACTTCGTAATCGTCAGCCATAATAATAATTGTTTCATAAAACGCGATTTTCTTTTTGTTTATTTTGTTCTGCTTTCTTGTGAATGGATGTATGAGTCAGGAACATTATGGGGGAGCGGTTTCAAGATTGATATACTCTGACAGTAATGTTTGTACCATTTTTTTATTAATAAGTGAATTGAATTCATGAGTACTGCATTTAGGCTTGTTTCCTGCCTTGTAATACTGAATTTTCAATTGTATCATTTGAGCCTCATTCCACATCAATGCAAGAAGAAATATATGACAACTTGAGAATTGTATCATTTGAGCTTCATTCCACATCAGTGCAAGATCTGACAACTTGAGGCACTCAAGCATGTTAGTTCTTGACAATCCAAGTTTTAGTCATGGAGTTAGAGTTAAATGCTAGGATATCATGAGATTGGGATTGCAGGTTTTATGGTTGTCAGTACGTGTATCTGAGTGCTTCTTGAAAATATGTGGTTTTGTGATATATATATATATATATATAAAAGCCTAAGTGATCATTTCTCATTTTTGTGTATGGTATTCGTAGTAAACTTGTCTACGTACTGTGACTCACCCAAGAGGATTTGAACCACGCAAGAGGATTTGAACTGGGCAGCCGCTGGCACAAAACTAGCCAAAAGCCCAGCAACATTAACAGATTGAGTTAACCCCTTGGACTTAAGTGTGTATATATGTACACGCGCATGTGTGTATATGTGTGTTTGCAAGTCCATGAAAATTTTCAAATATGATAAAATATTTCGAAATTGTAGCATATAGACCTTCAATTTCATTGAGTACAATTGTGTAAACCAAATATTTATATAAAATACGACAAGATATGCTGTAATTTCCAGTATGCAAATGGACAATATATGCAACTCTAACAAAGTTGTTAGGTAGTTTTGAAGGGTGCAGAAACTCTAAAAGATGTAATTAAACCTTTTACTCGTGTTGTTGTACCATTGACTTGGTGGAAATTTTTCTGAATTCAGGAGTTTTGCAATCTTTATAGCCTGAAAATGTGGGAATTTATACTTCAAAGAAGCTGTTTGTATTTTATTTTAAAGTTATTATTATTATTATTTAACATTCTACTTGAGTATACAAACTTAGATTTGTGCAAATTGTAAATAATATATCAGGATCAGTGTTGTTAAAATCGTGATAATATCGCAATAATTTCCCACTGCCGATATTATTGCAATTAATATCCGAAATTATTGCTAGTTTTTTTTATACCCGATTTTTTTCCGTTTTTATTGCGGGCAATTGGGGCAGCGAGGTTTTATAAGGGACGCTAAAATGTTGGAAATGCAATTTTTTTTTTTAAAGAAACAAATAATTTTTGAGTGGGGCAGCTTAATGATCAAGTCTAGGCCCTAGTATTGATATGCTATTGATGGTAATGTTAAATTTTTAAAGTAAAAGTTTTACTTAAATTTTTAACATTACCATGAAATGATTCAGGATGTTTGAGAGTGGTTCCGACCTTATTGTATTTCATATGGAGAAAGTAGAACTTTAGATTTCATTCAAGATCTAGTAGACTTATCAATTTTTCAGGATTTCAGGATTGGGAGATTGTAATGTTTCCAGGTGACACCACCTGCCCGGGCTACCCCTGCCACTAGTAGAGGACATGTTCTACCTCCTATAGCTCCTACTTCTAATTCTTCAGCTTCTAGAGCATAGCAGACTCCACTGCCAACTCCACCAGCACCAGCATCTACATCGAGAGGGAAAGGGAAAGTTGTGGCATTTTCTCGCAAGAGGGGCAGTGGAAATCAATAGGATTAGATTTTAGTTATTTTCTTCATTTTATTGTATATGGCATTATGACATAATGAGATACATTATTATATTTTTTGTTCATATTTTGACGCTGAGTTGGGACTCAGGAGTCAGGACTTACTATTCAGGACATGATTCAATGTTATGTGTGATTTTAGCACTAGAAATGATATTAAACATCTTATATATTTGTTTTTTTTATCATATTTATGTGTCAATGTATTTATTTTATGTTGTAGATGGTTTAGATATTAAAAAATTGAAAAAATTGAATATTTTTGTACCAAATGATTTTTTCTCGATTATTTCTCCATAATTACGATTTGTTCCAATTTTTTCCTTGCGCCGATATTATCTCGATAACGATTAATGCAACATTGATCAGTATAAAACTTGATATAGCTCCTCGGTCATCTAAATAATTTGCTTATGTTGAATTCTTAGTTTGATCTCCGTATGAGGTCATCTAAGTCATTTGCTTATGTTGTATTCTTAGATTGATGTCCATGTAAGGTTATCTAAATCATTTGCTTATGTTGAATTCTTAAATTGATCTCCATATAATGTAGTATAGCTCTATTACAGGGTTCTTAAGATATTAGTCAGCTAGGGTCATAAAATCGTTGAAGTCGATTATATTGGATTTGATGTCCCTTGATCATTGTTTTATATTCAACTTGAACTATGAATAGTCTATACTAGGTCTTAGTAATTGGTCAAGATCCCGAGCCCTTGAATTTGTATATTACTTGATCACTATTTTATATTCAACTTGAACTTGAATTAGGTTTCAAAATTCTCATTGATCGTGTGCTTGGACCTCAAACCCTTATATAAGTTAATTGTTACTTCGAAAAATAATTTGATTGTGCATATGAGAATATTTTAGAAATTGGCCCAGGTAGGAAGATTTAGATAAGAGGATTGCTGATCATTCATAATACACAAATTCACAATACTCCTTTGTGTGCACAACATCTAGACATTTCAATCAAAACAATTTTCTATGATATTCATAGTAGATTCATGTTTGGAAGAGCACTTAATGACATCACTCTGTACTCTATAGAGAACATGTCTGCGTGTTTGAAGATGCATTCCCCCTACTATGAAATATAGAAGGAGGTGTCAAAACTTTGCATTTTAGATATTATTAGAGATGAAGTTGAGACAAATTATTATTTTTTGGATAAGTTTGGAGGTTTATTAGATGATCCCATGACCAAGAGAGATTCCACAAGAGATGAAACTTGTCTACTATATATATATATATAAGAATTGAATAAGCGACATCTATACCTTTTTGTAAATATGTATCATTGATGCATTCTCTACTATCAAGACCATAGGATGTAACCTTGCTTCATGCTCATACACACAATAGACGCAAAGATTGTTGGTTAACCATAAATAATTATCTCATAATGTACCAATTTAGTGGGATGTTGGGTTGGAGTCGTTCATACCCGAGCAATATATCTAAGGGCCCATAATTTGCTCATTTTTTATGCGTACTCTCTAATTTAATTATCTCTATTTATTTATTTGACTTGTGGGGAGTTTCTGTGTTTCTTTTGAACTATTAAAGACAATCAATCATGTCATTTCATTGTATTCATTGGTATGCGTTGCTTATTTAATTGAAAATTAAGGTGTTATAAAACATGATAATATTTAGTGTTAAATTTGTAACTCATGAGAGCTTAATTCACTTACGATCTCATGACCATAAGTGTGGTAAGCTTAGAGAAATAGACATTACACCACACAACATAACTCACATTGATTATGTTGATACCTTTTAGTTGGTCCAGGGTCTCAATCTCCTATAATCCTAACATCCTATAACTTTTCCTCTTGAATCATCATGCATGTCCTTTGGTGTCTTTTGAATTATCATTTCTTATGAACCAAATGTTTGGCTTTCTTCGCACTTGAATGCTAATTGTTGGCATTAGGTGACTAATTGCCAAAAAAAAATTAGATTATTTAATATGAATCACTTGTAAAACTTATGTTTAGCTATGGTATTAATTTACAAGGCTATGACATGGTCATCCATAGTAAGCCTTGGGGGCTATTTCCTATTGAATCGACTCTATTTTCAAATTGGTATTGAGATTCTACATGAGTGATCTGAATGGAAAGTGGCATCCACCCATGTTATTTATCCATTGTATTGTAAGTAGTATTTATCCATAATATTCATTCACCCATAGTATTTACTCAACCATGGAATTTATCTATGGTATTGTAACTAATAAAAAACACTATAAGTAACAAGTCGCATTTTGTGAAATGATAGATTGTCCACCACAATGTAACTTTTACAGTGATTCTCTATTTTAATAAATTAAAAATTTGGTGGTTTTTTTTACTCTGTGTCCTTATCTTTGTCTGACATTTCAATTTTACAGATTTGGGGCACTGCCCCTAAGATCTGGATCAATGGTTTTAGAGTGGGTCACGAATCCATGGCAACCAAGATTCATATAGTAGGTGCGTAAGGGTTTTTGAAGGTCATATGTTTGAATTTTCAAGGTTTATTGAGATGGGTTGTTGTCCTCCTACGAAGCTCTCTTTCTGATTCTAGCACCCTTAGTAGTAAGTTTATTAATATTGTGGAGAGATCATGGTTTAATCGAGGTTCCATTAAGCACTATGGAATCAGAGCTACACTACATTCATGTTGTTGATTTATGTGATTAGGGATTTGTTGCAGAATGTATATGGTGTTCATCTTCTGGGCTCCCATGGCGTTCCTATCAGTTGAATCAAAGGATTCAAAAACTGAATTACTCACTATGTCCCATGAAGTTTGGTCAACCCAAATTTACTCCCTCTGCACCGCATATTTAAAGAATAATGTTGTGTGTTTTACGTGTAATATTAGCATTAGTGATACATTTCAGCGTTTTGGTACATGCATTCCACCCAACAAATACTTTCTTGTTGTCGGGTATCAAACTTCTTATTGGATCAGGCAAGTGCATGGTGAACCAAATTGATGCCACTATGATGAAGGATTCCATGATACCAAGTGGTATCCAATATGAGGTTCAGATGAAAAATATGTGCAAATCTTGCGATGTGCAATTTGTGCATATCAAGGTCAATTACCGTGAACATCCAACCCCCTACGCCTTCATTCCTGCCCATGTTATTCTTGTAGGCATGGAGGTATTTCTCAAGTCTACTGAAATGTCCCTCGTTCACATCAGTAAAGCAAGGCTCTATGATCGCCTTATAGCTCCCCCTTCGTCTCTTTTTGAGCCTTTATTCAGTTGGAACAACCTCTGTTTTGGAAGTGATATTGGCTTAACGGGGTTGTCTTCTCTCTGTCATTGTTTTTTGGATTAAGATCTTTTATGCGTCTCTAGTTGTAAAAGGTGCTTTTGTTAGTTGTCTATGGGAATCTCCGTGGCATTTATGTTCTTGTGGACATCAAAACTTTGAATATGTAACTCCTTTTATCTATCAATGAAAGAAGTTATTTTTTCTTTGAGAAAAAAGCAAGGCTCTATGACTGGAACCAAGCTATCTTGAAGACGTTTTCCAATTCAAATCTTCAGTTAATAGCAGGCATAGCCAACGAGTATGTGGCATGGCACATCAAAATGTAGGTGACCCTTTCTTGGGTTACGCAAAACCTCCAACCTTATCTAAGTGGTACAAAGGTCACGAGGCTCTGGGTGGGCAATGAAGTTTGTACCAGTGACGATGTTGCACTCAAATAAAACATTGTTCCTGTAATATAGAGCATCCATATAGCCTTGCCCCTCAGGGAGCACCTAGAATTGCTAGCCATCACAAGAGCTCTATTTTGGGTCAACACGTACTCAATTTCTGCGTACAACGGAAAATCTCTTATGATTATGCTCTTTTTATTCCTAACACTGGTAGGGTGATCTGAATTGGATCCTTGAAAATTATCAGAGTTCTGTGACTGTTTCGAATCATGACAGACTTCAAAAAACTTGTGAACAAAGAGCTATCAAGAAGGACCTCTGGACAGTGGCAGTTTGTAGCCAGCATAGAACAACGAGGACCTCGGTTAAAGAGCGCTGACTGTTGGCCCATGGAGACCGCGCAGTGGAGCAAACTAGCAATTGGGAAATCTAGATCAGAAAATGGAGGCTATTTCTGATGCGCGATTAGTGCAATCGCACTTCACTGGGCAAAACCCCTCGAAATGGAAAAGCCCCGAGCGCTCGGTCACAAGGAAACTAGAAAGTCGTGGGAAAAGCGCTGAAACGACAAGCGGGTCCCACGCTCGAAAACTGACAGTATATCAGAGGTGTTTTGAGCGGTAAGTGGGTTTGTCAGGAGAACGAATGATTCCATACATTGGATGACGTGTGTCCGGCGGATGAGAGAGAAAACTGCTCTCATCGCGGGCTAACATTCGAGCAAGTCAACCGCGCGATAAGAGTGATAACCGTAGGATCTGGGTGCCGGATCTAACGACGGAGATTACATTCGATGGGAGACCGGATTTGGAGGGAGAAATAAGCTACGACACATAAAGGTTTGAAGTCCGATTTGACCGCTGAGCTGGCAGATGAATCATTTCACAAAGTAATCGAAATAACAAACCGTCGAGGAAGAGTTGGTGCTCAATTTGTGAGAGGACAAGTGGCCACCTCTTGGTGAAATGTTACACAATAGCGATGACGCAGAAGCAGGGAATTCCAAGTGGACAACAACAGGCGATCCGAAGAGACGGAAGAGGAAGCGAACAGTCAAGGGACGGATTGGTTTTAAGTCGTGAACAGACAGAGAACAAAAAAACAGAGGAGGAGGAGATAGTGAGACGAAGAGACAAAATAGAGAGTGAAGCAAGTAGCAGAGAATAGAGAACCGAGCTGACCTGCAAAGCTAAGGCAACATCGAGCAGACAGAACCAGTCTTGAGAGTTTCAAGCAATCCCTGAGACGATAACTGTCGGGAACTGAGTACTAAGCTAGACTCATCCCAGGAAGACCAGTTGAGGTTGAGACTTAGTAAGGGGGAGTCTGTGCACTCTAGTGGCTTGGGGAATCCAAGTACCACCCTACTAAGCATCATCTGTTTCAGAAGACTCAAATTGAGCTCCTCATTGTAAAAACTCTGCTTAAAGACACAATATAGAAGGCCGCCACTGAAAGCTAGACTGGAGACGTAGCCCAGGAGGATTGGGTGAACTCCTTATTAAATTGTTGTGTTTTTGCATTTGCTTGCTGTGTTTTCTCTTACTGTTTCTTAGTGTTTGTGTATTTTGCAATTTTATCGATCCATTGCCTAAGATAACATAGACACACACCGGCACATGTGTCTGTAATACCTTCATTAATTAATTCACTGAGATCACTTGCAAGTGATTTTCAGATCAAGTGGTACCAGAGCCCTAGGCTGTTAAGGTTAGACAAGCTTGTGCTGGATTTAGCTGTTGAATGCTAACTAGATCGAAACTAATCTTGAAATTGGAAGAGTCTATCCTCACAAGACAATGTCAGAGGAAGGTTCTATGGGGTCAGACCCTCAATTCTTAGATAGTTTCCTAGCCATAAGGTCCATGGTAGAAGAAATGTATAAGGATTTTAGAAAACACAAGGATGAAGATTCATCAGGCTCCAAACAAGACAAAGGAGGAGATGAGTCTCTTCTCCATGACCACTCCAAAGGCAAAGGGAAAGAGGAAAGCTTTCTCACACCTCCTAATAGCCCTGAACATAAAAAGAAGACATCTTTGATTAAACTAGATATTAAATTTGATTTACCAATATATGATGGAGAGTTGAATGCAAAAAAGTTGGGCAATTGCATTAGACAAATTGATGTTTATTGCAAAGTGTAAACAATTCAACTGGCAAGCCTATGCTTTGGAGGCACTGCCTTGGTTTGGTGGGAAGGCAGGACCTAAGCTGACATGAAGAGACATGGTAAGACTATTTTTGTCTGGAGTGAATTTGTTTCTGCAATCAAAAGGCAGTTCTATCCATTGGCCTACATGGAGCAAGCCGTGATGAGCTGGCAAACTCTTCGACAGTGGAAAGGGCAAAGTGTACAAGGTTACACCCAAGAATTTAGAAAGAGAGCATTGATTCTAGGAATCTCATTCGACTCACCTGAGACTTTACTGAAGTACATTGGTGGTCTACACAGCTACATGAGGCACACTATCCTCATGTTTAATCCCACTAGTATAAATGAAGTATCTGTTCAAGCTACACATCTAGAAGCTAGAGGAAAGAATGGAAGTCCAGAAGTTGGGGGATCATCCCAACCCACTGCAAGCAAGAATAAGGAGAAAATAAAACATAAATGGAAAGCAAGGAAGGCCAACACTGCACATAAAAACAAGTCTTCATGCACTCACTGTAAGAAGGATGGGCATGATGATGAGCACTGTTGGATTCTACATTCGAAGTTGAGATCTAAGAAGTTCGAGGGCAAGAAGAAGAAGACTGCTGCAACTATTCAGAAATATTTGGGGTCAGACTCAGGAGACAAAACAACCATTGCAGCCACAGGTATACAAGGTAAGAATTCTGAAGCATCTACTAGTAATTCTGCACAATCTACTATTGATGAAGAAAATGAGAGAAAAAGACATGATATTTTCCATATTCGAGTTATTTCCAAACATAAAAAGATTGATACTTTGTTTGATAGTGGCTCACAAGTAAATTTAAT
>APFE030335113.1:13610-37052 GCA_000404065.3 Pinus taeda | reverse complement strand
ACAATAAAAAATCGTTATCCCCTTCCTCGCATAGATGATCTGTTAGATCAATTGAAAGAAGCTGTTTATTTTTCCAAGTTAGACTTGCATAGTGGATATCATCAAGTCAGAGTTGCAGAACAGGATGCATGGAAGATTGCTTTCAAGACAAGGCAGGGGTTGTATGAGTGGTTGATTATGCCTTTTGGCTTACTAATGCTCCCACGACCTTCATGAGATTAATGAATGATGTACTCATACCTTTTCTTGATGATTTTGTTATTGTGTATTTGGATGACATTCTGATATTTAGCAAAACATGGGAAGAACATTTAAAGCATGTTAAGTAGACACTAGATGTTTTGAAAAGAGAAAAAAATTATGTTAAACTCTCAAAATATGAATTTGGCAAAACATTTTTGAATTATTTGGGACATATAGTAGGGGGTGGTGAATTGAAGATAGATCCCTCTAAGGTGGCAGTGATTGTAAACTGGCCTAAACCCAAATCTGCTACAGAAGTTAGGAGCTTCTTAAGAGCAACACAATATTAGAGAAAGTTCATTTATAACTTTTCCTTAATTGCAGCTCCCTTACATGCTTTAACAGGATTGAACAAGGTGTTTCAGTGGGGAGGCAAATAACAGAAAGCCTTCGACACCTTGAAAGAAAAGATTAGTACAACACCAATACTAGCACTGCTTGATCTTCAAAGACCGTTTGAGATCCAAACGGATGCCAGTGACTATGCCATGGGAGCAGTGTTGACACAACACGAAAAACCCATATGTGATCATTCTGAGACATTTAATTTTGCAGTAGTTAACTATCCTACATATGATAAAGAATTGTATGCATTAGTACAGAGTGTGAAAAAGTGGAAACATTACTTAATGGGAAAAGAGACAGTGATACATACTGATCATCAACCACTTCAATATCTACACTCCCAAACTAAGTTGCAGCAATCAAGACACTATAGATGGATGGGTTTTCTACAACAATTTCATTTAGTCATCAGATATAAAAAGGGCATACACAATAAAGTTGAAGATATGTTATCTAGACCCATTATAAATGCCTCTTCTATACTTAAACATAATTCTGTGTTACATGAGAGCTATAATGAAAAATATGCTCAAGATATGGAGTTTAAAGATGTATATGCAACTTTATGTCAAGGCATACGAGTAGAAGAATTGGATTATCATGTAAAGGACCAACTCCTATATCATTGTGGGAAGTTATGCATTCCACAAACAGAAAGAGTAAAGATAATTCGAGAAGCACACACTTCTCTAATATCATGTCACTTTGGGGTAAGTAAAACAGTTGCACAACTGCAATGATTTTGTTATTGGCCAAGAATGAAGGAGACAATTTCTAGATATGTAAGAGGGTGTATTATGTGTGCTAAGAGCAAGCCCAATGATAGAAAACTAGGCTTGTACACTCCATTACCAGTTCCTTCTAATCCTTGGGAAAGTGTTTCCATGGATTTTGTTGGAGGACTGCCTAAATCTAGGAAAGGTCATGATTATCTGTATGTTGTTGTGGATAGGTTTAGCAAAATGTGTATTTTGATACCTTGTAATAAATAGATTATAGATGAACAAATTGCAAAATTGTTCTTTCAACATGTATGGGTTCATTTTGGATTAGCCACTTCCATTGTATTTGATCGAGACACCCGATTGTGGAAAAGTTTTGGTTAACTCTGTGGGAACTGATGGACACCAAACTGAAGAAAAACACAGCTTTCCATCCACATATCGATGGCCAGATAGAAGTAGTCAACAAGACAATGATCCAATTGCTCAGGGGATATTGCAGCAAGTATCCTAAGCTTTGGGATGAACATTTGTGTTATGTACAACATGCTTATAACCGAGCCAAACATTCTTCTACACAGAGATATCCTTTTGAGACCTGTTTTGGTTTCACACCAAGGTCTCCTTTGGATTTTGTCTTTGGTAAGGACACAACAATTGAGGGACACAATGATGTGGACAAGGCAACTAGGTTCATTGAACAAATCCAAGAAATTCACCAGGTAGTACAGGAACAACTAGAAAAGAGCCAAGCCAAAGTACAAGGCAAGGCATGACAAGCATTGAATGGAGCATAGTTTCCAAGTTGGTGATCAAGTCTGGCTATATATCAGCGAGGACAGAATGCAAGGTGAAGGTAAGAAGATAAAACCTATCAGGTATGGACCTTTCAAGATACTTGAGAAAATTGGTGAGAATGGTTTTCGCCTTGATCTACCAGCTTACATGCACATCTACTCAGTCATAAATGCAGACAAATTGAGACTATTTGAACCTTCATTAATTGAGAATCCTGAAGAATAGAGTCAATTGCCTTCTATTGATGACCTGTTACCCGAATATCTTAATGAATTGCAGGAAGACATAGTTCTGGACAGGAAAGTGAGAACGACGCACAGGGGAGATGTTGAGTACCTCAGAGTTGGGCTCAAGGGTTCAAAACCGAGTAGTGCAAAATGGATAGAGATTGGACAAGTGTGATAGTTTTATCCTCACTTAGTCGATGATTGAAAACCAACTTTTGGTGGTCCAAAAGCTTTTTCAGTGTGAAGGCCATGATCCGAATTGGATCCTTGAAAATTATCAGAGTTCTGTGACTATTTCGAATCATGACAGACTTCAAAAAACTTGTGAACAAAGAGCTATTAGGAAGGATCTCTAGACAGTGGTAGTTTGTAGCCAGCACAGAACAACGAGGACCTCGGTCAAAGTGCATTGACCGTTAACCCGTGGAGACTGCGCAGTGGCGCAAACTAGCAATTGGGAAATCCAGATCAGAAAACGGAGGCTATTTCTGATGCACTAATCACGCATTGCTAGGAAAAACCCCTCGAAATGGAAAATCCCTAAGCACTCAGTCACAAGGAAACCAGAAAATCGTGGGAAAAGCACTGAAACGACAGGCGGGTCTCGCGCTCCAAAATTGGCGGTATATAGGAGGCGTTTTGGGTGGTAAGCGGATTTTTCAGGAGAACGAGCAATTCCATACGTTGGATGACGCGTGTCCAGTGATTGAGAGAGGAAAATTCTCTCATCGTGGGCTAACGTTTGAGCAAGTCAACCGCATGATAAGAGCGATAACCGTAGGATCTGGGGGTCTCGGATCTAACGACGGAGATTACACCCAATGGGAGACCGGATTCGGAGGGAGAAATAAGCTATGATGCATAAAGGTTTGAAGCCTGATTTGACCGCTGAGCTGGTGGATGAATCATTTCACAAAGTAACCGAAATAACGAATTGTCAAGGAGGAGCTAGCGCTCATGAAGACCTGAAGAACTACCCCACGTCTGAGAGAAATTATGGGCTCATTAACCCCACCAAAACCACAATCTATGATATCCATGATGAAATTTCCTCCACAAATGGAAACCCTGCGATGTATCATGGATGGATGGATCATTGCAATTTCAAGGGTGTGATAATTCCTCTTCCATGGGAACTTCCACAGTCGATCCTAAGTATCTCAAGCCACTAACTTCTAGCTCCTCCTAATCCACAAGAAGTCAAGGATGTTGATACGTCTGTAGTGCCGAAACTTTTCACCAGAGTCTCGCATGATCTTGTCCCTTAAGCAATTCTGGCCACTAGGAATCTCACAAGGTTAGACATATCTTCTTAGGCAACTGCGATGGTCACTACCGTTTCCAGTGCTACAAGCAATACCAAAACACCAATCAAGCAAAAGAAAACCAATTTTGATATAATTGATTGCAATGCTACATAAATTGCTCCAAAAACCTTCATTCCAACACTATTTTGACATGCCACTGAGGATATATTCATCAAGCCACACCATTCTGACGTCATCTTCAAATTATATGCAGGGGAAAATGATGTTATAAAGTTTGAGAGTGATTGGAAAAGACCATCATCTCAAGCTGAGAAGTAAGTGCGAGGTCCTATTCATGGCCATCTTCTACCTCTACCTCATCATTGATATTACCTTCTCCTAGATGGAATGAGAATTATGTTGATTCTTCTTAGCCATCAAATTTCCAATGCAACAATTGTTCTACAGGCACATATCATTTGGAAAGGGTTATTGTGAGCAAGGTTATAGTGAGAATCTACAAAGATAAGCTACTGGACTTCTACGAGGAAGATGGGCAAGAGAACTATCTCATCATGGTTGTGGGTCAACCACACAAAACCCTTATCATTGAAGTCCATTTCTAGGCCACACATTGTCAACATCATAGTTGGCCACCAACATTATAGGGTATCTCTATCCTTGGATCTTAATTTATCATGGTATTTGGGTCATCCACAAACCCATGGTTATGGGTCAATCCCGCAAAACCCTTGTCATCTGAGTCCATTTGCTAGGGCCCACACTGTTACCATCACAATTGATCACAAACATTACAGGGTATCTCTATCACCGAATCTTCGTTTTTCATGGTTATGAGACATCCACAAACCCACACTTCATCGAAGTCCATTTGTTAGGTCGCACACTGTCAGTATCACAATTGGTCACAAGCATTACATGATCTTCTTTCACCACGGTTATGGGTTAACCACACAAAACCCTTCTCTTCAGTGGCTCTTCATATTCAACAAAGGCTTCTCAAGAAGGAACTTCATGCAATGGGGACCATTGCTTCTGAAGAGGGGAGGAATGACGAATGGAAAGTGGCATACACCCATGGTGTTCATCCACCCATCGTATTCATCCACCCAGGGTATTGTACGTGGCATGCATCCATGATATTCATTCACCCATGCTATTTACCTACCCATGGAATTTACCTGTGGTATTGTAACTAAAAGAAAAAGGATATAAGTAACTAGTCACATTTTACAAAAGGACAGATTGTCCACCACAATGTAGCTTTTACAGTTATTCTTTATTTTAATAAAAATTTTCTTGGTGATTTTGTTTACTGTGTCATTTTTGTCTGGCATTTCAATTTTATACAACTTGGGGGACTACCCCCAAGATCCAGATCAATGATTCCATATTTATTAAGGATTAAGAAGAATATAAGGAAGGATCAAGGATGCTTTCTTGTAGCTTGGATCTTTGAGTGGTAGGTTCTTGAAAAGTGTTGCTTGTTTCACTTTACAATAAGCATCACACACTCCTTTAGAACTTGACTCTAGTTTCCCATCAACTATTATTTGATACAAATGTTGATCATTAACTAACCCATCCTATCCTAACTTTGATATCTTACTCATGGGTCTCTATGTTTTTATCTTGTTGCCATTGAAATTTTAGCGCACATTTTTATTGGTGAAATCTCCCCAATTATTTCTCATTACTAGGGTGTATTCCCTTGTTTAGTGAAGTTTTGTCCATCATGTGCCAACATTTTCCACTTCTAAATCTAAAACCACAATACCAAGGGTCTCTATACCCTTGCTAAATTACTATCACAATTCATTGGTAAATACAACCAACTCATATTGATTCTAATGGCCTTTTCATAGGCTCAAACTTGGATTAATCTAGTAGGCATTGTAAGTACCCCATTGACTTTAAAAGTTTTTCTTTTCCTTCTAATATGCGTCTATACTTGTTCAATGTAAAAGGAATTGAGGCAATCTCATTCCATCATCCCATAAGCCCCTATAAATTTTGAACCAATGTCAACATTTGGACATATTATATAGATTGTTATAAAAATCCCTTCGCCTTTCATTCCTTGATCACACCTCTGTCATTTTATTTTCTTTGGATTTAAAAATTTGTGATTCTCCTCAAGGATATTAATGCACATGTGTGCTTAGAAGAATATATTAACTCTAAATGTTTACATTCTCATGGTATACCCTCATTGATTCAATGTTTCCTTTCAAAGGTTTCATCATGATCCCGAGGGATTTGTGTAGGTCTTCCAACAATGGTTCAAAAGGGAAATGAGAAGGCTAAGCTAGTGTTACAAAAATTTACATAGGTTGGCTAGAGGGAGAGTGCCTTACGCCTAGTCCCTTACACTTCTCTTGCTTTCCTTGCTTTCCTTTTGTCACTTTGTCTCTCTTCAAATTGGGGTTGGATTTGTGATAGCTTCAAAGAGCATATACCAATGGAAGGGATTATCGACAATATTGAAGTTGGAATCAAATAGATTCCTCTCGATTAGGCTAACAAAATTAGACATAATTGTGTTAAGAACATTGAGAAATGAAAAACCACCTAAGAGCGATATTTCAAAGAAAGAACATCTTGCTCTGAAAAAAAAATGATAATCTAGAAATCACTGTGGTTGAAGTGGACAAAGGCAATGCAACAGTCATAATGCATATGGGAGAGTATGTGGAAAAGAAGGGGGATCATCTCACCAATATTAAGAGCCAAAGGAAGGTTGATAAAAATCTAATGAACAAAGTTGTAAGAAGTGTTGAAAGCTAAAGCAACATTAATTCCCAAGAAAACAATTATGCCTAGAATCTATACAAGCTTGAGATTCACAAGGAGGGAACCTTTCCCAGATTAATTGTTGACACTATTGACTCCCATACAAATGCTCTGGTAGCTTATCTAGAGAATAAACTAGAAACATTTGTGGGAAAACCTTGCTTCTATATATGAGATTTTGTGCATTTTGTTGAAATGATAAAAAATGGAAGTTAGAAGAAAACCATATAGTAGTAAGTTTCAATGTAGAATACTTGTTTATAAAGATTCCCATAGGTGACATTGCTGTGAGAATAAGAGAAATCAATAATGATGGGATCACAAAATTGGTGGGAGTTATACCTAAAATCAAGGGGTTTTTTTTTTTTTTTTTTTTTCGTGTTCAAAACAATATATATGAGTAGACAAATGGCATAGAGGCTCTCCAATATCTCCTCTTGCAAAAATATATTGATGATTTTTTTTAGCAAAAAGTCATTGATTTGTCAGCAATAAACCAAAGTGGTAGATAAAGCTTGTAGGTGACACAAATCTAACTTTGACCACATGGACAAGAGAGCCTTTAAGAGTTCCATAGATATTAAACAATCTTTCTCCGAATATAAAGTTCACCAAAGAAGTGGAGAAAAATGGTGGTTTACCATTCCTTGAAGTTAGTTTCATAAGGAAAGGTGATGGTTCTCTAGCTACAAGATCAAACGAAAACACATACAAAGTTATACTTGCAAGGCACTTCCCATCACTATCTTTTGAAAAAGATTAACATACTCTACATTTGGCATAGCTAAAATTGTAGGTGAGGACCATATTGATCATGAAAAAACATATCTGACCAATGCTTTGGAGAAGGATGACTACAAAGATGAGAAAATTAGAAAAACATTCCAAATAGTATGAATGAAACCAATGCCTAACAGTGGAAAGTCACAAGCCTAAAAGAAATCCCTTGTAACTTGTATAAAAGATGTCACTGAGAATAGCATGAAGATTTTGAAGAGGAAAAAAACATAAAGATAATTTATTCTCCCAAACACTTTTAGGAGGAAACTAAAATCTCTCAAAGAAAATATCAATCCTAAACAATATGAAGTGCATTGTATCCACGATTCTTGTGGATGCCCATACATTAGAGACACAGATAGATAATGGTATATAAATTAGAAAACATAGTGGGATATTTGACATAATTGGGTGATTAAGTTCACCCCTTTGGAGCATTTTGAAACCACACTGCATCACATATGCATTGAGGAGGTGAACATCATGATTAGAGTAGAACACTACACAACGATGCATGTTTCAGAAGCATTTGAGATTGAGATATAACCAAAAAAGCTTAATAGAGATAATGGATGGATGTTCAATTATAACTGGTCACCCATCATCCATAGATTAAATATAGGGATCACATAAGGTTTCATTAATAACATTAGTAATTTGATCCACCCTTAACACACCCTCAATATATATTTATAAGCTATACAAAAATGTGATCTAATCACAATCACGTCTTAATGAGGGCTCAAGAAGAGTGATTTGAAATGCTGAATATATGAATCCTCGAACATGGATATTCTAGGAAAATCACTTATGATAATACATACCCATTCATATTCACATGTAAAATGACTTCATATTTGAAGTTATTAGCAAAATAATGCCCTAATGTATGAGAATAATATACAACTACTATATAACTTGACATATGTTAGAAAATTGTAAGGCATAAATATTTTCTTGCTTTGATAGTAAAGTGTGATATATTTGAATTATATTATCTTCTTATGTCTTCTTTTCATCAAGCAACTATCAAAAAATAAAGAACATGAAGATCACAAGAACAACAGAACACAATATGTAGGCTTTCATCTAGGGAAAAACCACTCTCCTAGGGGAAAACCAAGCGAAAATTCTCTTCTTCTTATAGAACCAAGTCAAAATGAGACATCCAAGACATCTAGACCAAGACAAATATTCTCTCCAAGAACCAATTCAACCTTCCAAAATATTCTCCTTCAAACAATTCAAGGTCTCTTAAAGTCAACGAAAGTTAATGCTTCAAAATTCTGCCTCAATCAAGGTTTCGACCTTTACTTCAAGTCTTCAATCTTGACCCGCAACTTTGGACCTAGAATCTGCCCACAAACCCTAGAAAACTCAGACGTGTGAGTGAAAAAGGTCAAATTTCAAGTCTTCCCCCTCCTCTTTGGTTTTCTCCTTGACTTCTTGTCCTTCGATCTAGTCTTTCTCCTTCTTTTATTGTAGATCGAACTTATGACCATTGGATGGATAAATAGGTTGAAGTTTCCTCTAATATATACCTTTTCTAGGAGATCGAATAGCCACATCAAGGCCAACTTGTCACATGCAGGGTTGACTTGATCTTGGAGGAAAATCTAACTTTCTTGACTCAAAATAAATTTCTTTCTTGATACAAATAGCCCAAGAAGGGTCTAATACATATGACAAATTCTTTTGACTCATGAAAAACTCTAGAAGCATGAAATGCATGCTTTGACCTAAGAGACAAATAAAAGAGCATGAAACCCATGATTAACAATAGTTTTCTTGTTCATTTTCACTTTTTACAATAAATATAGAACCATATAAATACACAGATAATTATGAAGACTGAGCATAGTTACATTTTTCAACTACATATACTTAGCATGTGTAGTGCCCCTCATCTTGTCATTGGGATTCATGCCCAAACCTTCACGACTCTACAAAATATTTAAGGAGTTCTAAATAATTACAATTCTTTCTTTCCTTTACATTGATTTTTGATTAAAGATTATACTCAACCAATATTGTAGAACTCTGATACATAATCCAAAAAAAAATAGATTTACCTAGATAAGCCGAGTCACTTGAGGTACACATTTAATGCATGAATTCATAGTTATATCCTATTCTTACTATGACCATTTTTCCAACACTATTTCACCTATAGGGCCCTATTATTTAGACAATTATATCATAAATATATCTTTGTGAGTTTACAAACAAAAATATCCATATTTTGAAATAGTGGGGAATATGTCAATCTCTTTCGATTAACATAATTTATATTAAAAACAATTGAGTAACAATAGGTAATTGCTCATAAGTAGTGGTCTTCATGGTTTTATTTGTGTATCCATAGTATTATGTAATTCATCATCTTATTTGAAACAAAAAATGTCTTAGCCACTAAAAACCCATATTACAACTTATCCACATGATAAACATAATTTATAATGATTGAACACAAGGTTATTTATATTTTAGCTATATAATACTATTCATTCATAACCCGGTTTAGTAACTAAAAAATTGATAAACATAATCTACATTGATTGAAAATAAGGTTATTGATATTTCATCTATATAATATTATTCATTCATAACCCGTTTGATTAACTACAAAGAACTTCATTCTTCAGCCAAGTGGAGGCAATGATAGTCCTCACACCATGGTTCAATTCCCCTCAAGAATATGGTATGTTTCATCTTATGAAATAGAGATTGTGATGGTCATTAAGGTAGGTCTAGTGTGGCATTAGCCATATAATGTGATATAGTGTCCCACCTAGCGATAATGTTTAGAATGGCTTAATCTTCAATATAACATATGCAGTTACTTTATAAATATGTTTAAGTGAATTTACAAACAAAAACATCAATATTTTGAAATAGTGGGAAATATTCCCATCTCTCCTTATTGAAACAATTTATATTAAAGATAATAGAGGGATTATGAGTAATGGTTGACAAACATAGGTATTTGGAATTGCATTTTATCTTTGCAGTTGTATTTATTTCATCATCTTCTAAAATGATTGAATAAATAATTAATATTTCATCAATATAAGATTATTCATTCACAACCTATTTTATTTTATGTCAATAGCTTCACTCGTTGGTCAAGGGGGTAGTTATAGTAAGCCTCTCACTAGGGTTCAATTCCACTAAACAACGTGGGATGTTTCATCATGCATAATAGTGAGATTACAATAGTAATTAAGGTAGGTCAAATGTGGCATAAACCATATACTTGGCATGACATCTCACCTCTTGATAGTGTTGAGAATGATGTAATCCTCACATTTGGATATGGTTAACTCATATTTTGTCATTAATACATTTGGTTGAACATTAGTTTATTCCGGGGTTTCCAAATTTAGTTTTTTCACTAGTGGATGTAGAAATTTTTGGCCAATGACATTGCCTTAAGGATTGAAAAACTATCCCTAGATTTGATTTTAAGCTATTGTTCTCATGATTTTTAGCTAGTAGCCTTATCTAAAGTGCTCTAGATCTAGGGTTTCCAAATTTGATTTTTTGAACTATTGCTTTAGATATTTTTGTCTAGTGGTATTACCCCAAGGGTTATGAAACCAGGGATTTCAGATCACCTATTCTTTTGGATTTGAAATCCCTTCTTTCAAACCCAACATTATTGTAACACCCTCCTCCCACATCTACCCAAGTAATTGGACAATCGGGGTAAAAATGTGACGAGAGGCCACTATGATATGATTCGACCTCCCAAGTCACGTTAAGGAAGTGGAACTGAAAAAAACACCATACAGACCTGCAACATCAACATTAGGACCTTCATAAACCATCCCAAACTTTCTGCCAACCAACCTCTAGTTCCACTGAGCTTTTAGATCCTGACCCCTAGACGCTCCCATGATATGGGAATGATAACATCTAGGAGGCTTTGGATGGTCTCATGACAAGGCATGCTAGTGTCCAAGGACTAAATTGCACATTGTTGTGCTAGCATCCCTGAGATTTGAGCCACTTCTTCAGGCCGAGAGCCCATGCCACTGCCCAAAATTGAATGAAACTCTCAAAACAATAAGATAACTAGGATATGACAATACAAATGCAATTAATTGAATAATACCTTGACTGGACTGCTACTGGCCATAACAGGAATTTTGTTGAACATATCACGAATATGTAATCTATAGGTGTAAATAACAAATCTAAGCATAGGGGTCTCATACTCATCTGTGAATCACTATGAAGCATTGATGCCTCAACACATTGGATGCCATTTCATCCATTAGGTCATAGATACATTGTTCATTCATTTACAAGTAAATACATGATGATGTTGGACACCTAATCCTCAATGGGTTAGTGTGGAAGCCAAATAGACAAAAGGAGTCCAAGAGACCTTAGGATGTGGAACCCAATGGTCAAACTATGTACTATAAATGTATATCTCTTGTTAATAAAAATATATTCTCATGTTTTATCCTTCAGATTCTCTTGCTGCCATGTGTGTTTAACATGGTATTAGAGCACGCGTATTCCTGTCCTGCATAATTTCTTTGAGCCATTTGTTTTATGGTCTTTATGAGCAGGTCCTATTTTTAGTATTCCTGCCTTTGTAACTCCTTGTATCAGTCTTTCTGCCATATTTTCTCTCTGCGCCCTCTGCTCTCCTTGGGCTGTGCATAATTTTCCTTTCTGCGCTCTCTGGGCTCTTTGCATAACCATTGTCTGCCATATTCCATATATTCCGACCTGCCAGATATGAACCAGAGATTTGCTTATTCATAATCACTAGCATATAAATCAGAGTGCTGCTCCTATGCTCTTCACTGACCATTTCTACTCAGAATCACCTGCATAAATCAGAGCGTCAGGTTTGCATATCCATAGTTTAAGTTGAACTACTTAAATAGCATTGGTTTGAGCTTCCTGTGCTTTGGCTTTCTCAAGGGGTGCTTGACAATACTTGGCGTAACGTCTCTGCGCCTACTCCTTGCCAACGACCTTTCCATTCAGGTCTGACCATACTGGCATAGCCCGAATGTGAAGTTCGAATTGTCTGCACCTTTGGCATCAACAAAAAATCATCACACGATACTCCTCACAAAATTGTTGCCTTGGATTCCATCTTTACCTATCTGTCTACTTGTTTCTTGTCTAGTAATGCATGTAATGCTTGGTCCAATTATTCTTGTCATATGGTTCGGTGGTATTGAACATTAAATGTATCAGTGCCTTTCTTACTAGTAGTCTTCCCTGCCGCATTGAAACTAGTTTGCATGGTAGCATTACGATTACAATGTTTTCAAACCTCGTTGAAGGTTCTATCCATTTTGTTGCATTCTGCGCAAATGAGAGAATGGAAATTTAAAATTAAGAGTCTTCTTGAATCTCAAATCTCCATGCATTTGAATCCATCGAGTGGATGAATCCAAGCCTAATTAACTGTCAAGGATATTTCATTACAGATTTGATGAGTAACACATCAATATTCCCTTCATCATGCTATTTCTAAAGATCTAACCGAGTTTGATTCCAAAGGAACCTTAGTATTATGGAGATAATTTGTCATTGCGGGTGGGAAAACTTCCTTATTGCAAGAGTTTGAAGTTTCAGCTATCCAGCAATACCAAGATGTTTTTGAAGGCCAAATTGTGTGAGCATCTTCAGAAATTACTGTGCCAAGGAAGAAGCTGATTTTTCCTTCACCAAAGAGGCAGAGTATTCCTGTAATTTATTGGCTCAAATTTTCCAATCCAAGAAGGTCGCCCCCTATTCCATTGGTACTGTCATTTTCTATGGTCCGAGTTCTGCTTAGCAAAGGGTCGAGTTTTCCACTGTTAGAGAGGCCTGCACATTGACTGAAGTTCTGTCGCTCTTGGAAGATTAGTTTTGTGTTAAAGGATGGGGTCTTTATTATCAAATGGAGGATCAATTTATGTAGGTCGAGTTCAGAAGATTTTAGTGGGCTGTGGACTTCTCCCCAAACAGATTTACACCCTTGTACGTGGGCTGAGCATTCCTTATAATCTTCCTTCACATTCAGTGAGTCTTGGGGGACGAGTTCCTGCATATTTGGGTTGTAGCTGACCGCTGTATGAACTATGGCATTTACTAAACCTATATGTATCAGATTTGAGACTCATTGCTGTAGCTACTTGTCAAGAAAACACTGTACATTCACTATGGAAAAAGGAAGATGAGTACGCAAATATTTGGAGCCTATGCTTTTGAAGAGTGCCTTGCTGGAATATCTTGTTTGTATGGATGATATATCAGAGCCTCCTTGTTGAAGATAATCCCAGGTTCCTCTTTCTTTGTGTATTGTAAATTCTGTTTGTGAGTTAATGAGATATCTGACCATATGTAAAAAAAAATGTGTAGAATGTGTTCAGAGTCTTCAAGAGTTGTGCAAGATGTTCCATTGGAATGCTGTCCCTATTCGTTGTCTTGGTGATTTGTAAATTCAAACCCTGTGTTGATTTGAGCACTAGTAGTTCTTGTTCATGGTATCAAATCGCTGCTAGCATCTACAACATCATTGTGTAAATTCTAAACGTGTATTTCAGTGAAGAGTGAAGAAGTTTGTGGTTGCTACACTTGTTATTAGTATTATTTATGCTTGCTGGGTCTAAGTTGAGCCAACAACAAGGAATGCACCTACAACATTTGATACACAAACTATTTTATAAAATACCACAGTGGACCAAATCATACAAACTTAGGGCTCTTTATGGTTCTCTCTTAGTGGCAAGATCAGAGAATATTGAATTGTACCCCAGTCAAAGTATTTATATATGAGCATTCAAGTCCTGTCCATGACATGGTGTTATAATTGTTGAGGTTTTGACATCCATCATTTTTGCTGTGAAAGTGAAGGAGTATTTGAAGGATCCAAGCAAGTTTGTAGTTGCTGTTGCCCCAATTGTGGCATTGTATTTAAAAATCATTATAGTTTCTATCTACATATATATGCATTGATTCCTTGATTCATTTGCTGCACATTTATAAAGGATATTGCTGTGTACTATGAGTGGGTATTACTTTTCTGCATTGAGTAGTAGTTGTGATAAGTTTTTAAGGTGTTATTCTGAAATTAAAGAAAAAATGGCCAGAATCAATGAAGTATTAGAGTTCCTCAAAACTCTCATATTGTCTACTACTCATGATACATTAAAAGTCAAAAAAGTTTCTCCCATAGACATTCAGGTCTGTCTACAAAATGCACAAGAGAAAATTGATTTTTTGCAGCTCGAATCTTAGCTATAGCAAGAGGAATTAAAACAGAGGAATCATTCTGAACATGTTTCTGTTCAGAACATCGAGACTACAACCCATAAGAAGCAAATCAATAATGTTACAGTTGGTTCAAATTTAGTACCCAATAAAGCAGCAGTTGTACATGTAGATGCAGAAACTCAGTCTGCACTTCCCAAGCCCATCATCATACCTTGGGAACAACTTGTCCACAACAAGCACAGAATTGGTCTTGGATATGACAAGGACTTTTCCTTTCATATTCCAGACTACTCAAAGCCCATTCAGTTTCAGAGTGCTAGATTCCTTCATGACAGTTTACATCCAGTTGTTCCAGATTCCGCCCCTCTTCTACAACAACAACAACAACAACAACAGATTGTAAAATGGCAACACTGTGACCGAGTTGGCCATTTGAAAGATCACTATTTTGATCTTCATCCATGTAAGCACTGTCATAAAACCACTCATTCTTCACATAGATGCTTCAAAAACAAACGTCCTGCAAGAAAAAGATTCATCTTGGATGGATCGCTTATTGGCAATGGGCATCAACAGCCAAGAAGATATTCCAATCACATGTCAGAACTTGTTCTAGAGTATTGAACATTCTTGCAGTTGAGTTTTCTCCATCATATCACCTTGTATCTGACAGGGGGAGAAATGATGGTCATCTACAAGCTTCAACGCCACATCAAGCAAGCCTGAGCCATAACCCGTCACACCAGATTCAAAGTTGTATCCAGAGACAAAGATGCCCCTTAGCATGCCTTCAGTTGGTAATCTGGGACACTTCCTCTAGCAGAAGGCTTCAACTTCTTACCAGTTTAAGAAGAATTCCAGGAACAAAATTGAGAACACTTCCTCTAGCAGAAGAATTCATCTTCTCGCCAGTTTTGGAAGAGTTCCAGGAATTTCATTAAGCATTCCAAAGTTGTTGGTCATCCTTAAACCATCACAGGTTGAGACTTCCCTTTTCAGGTTGAAGTTCTCCCTTTTATGCTGGGTGAGACCTCCCTTTCATGGTTGAAGGTTTCCCTCTTCAAAACAATAGGAGCACTTCCTCTAGCAGAATACCTCAGCTTCTTACTAGTTTGGAAGAGTTCCGGGAACTGCACTAAGCATTCTAGTGTTGGTGGTCATCCTTAAACCACCGCCCTTTATACCAACATTTCAGAGAGCACATTCAGCCTAGTGCTGCCATGCATTATTGCACATTTTGTATTACAGCTCTTTTCTTGGACTCATACATAACCCTTCGGATTAAGGGGGGGTATGTTGGACACCTAATCCTCTCAATGGGTTAGTGTGGAAGCCGAATAGACAAAAAGGAGTCCAAGAGACCTTGGGATGTGGAACCCAACGGTCAAACTATGTACTATAAATGTATATCTCTTGTTAATAAGAATATATTCTCATGTTTTATCCTTCAGATTCTCTTGCTGCTATGTGTGTTTAACAGATGAGAGCCATACATAACTACTATCATAAAACATATACCTAACCAACATAATAGCAAAAAAAATACCAAGGAAATCACATCCATATAATCCACATATAAACCAGTATAATACTCATAGAAATAAAAGAAGAAATAACCTCATATTGATGATGCAAAATCCAAACCCAGGATGGGACTTCCGTGTTCCACCCGATTGTAGAATGGATGAGCCAAATATCTCTTCATCCGTTCACCCTCATGCCCTATTCCAAGCATGAATGTGGGAACTCATAGAACACATCAATCCAAAACCATCTAGGGCTTCCAGAGGTCAACCACCTCAACCCATAAAACAATGATTCTACCTCACGTTTAGAAATCACCAAACCATCAATAGATTAGTCTCTATCCAAGCCTTCCAAGGTTCCAGAGCATTTTTTCTAACCAAGGCTCTAGGACTAGTAACTCAACCCACAATTGTTGTCAGGATCCAGAGTGTTTGTCCAACCAAAGCTCCAAGACTAGTAACTCAACCCACCAAGGGCTCTAAAGTGTTTGTCTAGCCAAGGCTCCAGGACTAATAAATCAACCCAAGTTGTTACACGGCTCCAGAGTGTTTTTCCAACTAAGGCTCCAAGAAATAGTAACTCAACCCTAACTAAGGAAACATCAGAACCAACCAGAAAACAAAGCAAATGAACCCACAACACCATGGCTATCCATGAAATGGTAATGCTAGGCAAATCCACTGTCAATCCAGGCAATCCTCCATGCCAGTGATATATCATGACCAATAAACCACATGCACATGCCATGCATGCCGAAACTAGTTAGGAAAACATACATGCAACTTAATACCTATAAGAAAAATACGTTGTAGCTACTGATCCTGATGTACTATTGTGTTTTCCTGCTCTTCCTTTGCCTTCTTGCTCCAAAACTCCAAGTATCCACACCCTCCAAGAGTGCTCCAAGAAAAATCTAAGTGTCCAAGAGTATGAGAGAGAGAGAGAATAATGAGAGAGCTCCAAAACTGAACTGACCAAAGTCTATCAAAAGATTATCCACTGATCCTCATAAGCCTTTTTATTAATGAGGCCTCTATTTTCTTCATTTTCCATTACTTTCGTTCAATTTCCTCCTCACATGTAGCCTGTGACCTTTCACCTCCCTTTTCTCCTAATTTCCATTATTTTCATAAATAAATGTGCCAAAATGCCATTTTTCCTTTCCAATCCTTAGCTATTGCCATTGCCAATTTTCTTAGCCATTAATAACCAAATGAACACCCACACTAGGATGCTTTGCTCAAGATTAAGCTTTGAATAAGTGTCCCATCAACCATGAATTTTTCCATGGAACTTTCACCAGGTTTGTTACAGAACCCTCCCCCCTGGGGAAACATCGTCCTTGGTGTTCAATGACACCTATAACCAACAAGATTGCTGAAAACAAAAAATACTGCCCATGTAGCTTGATCACAAAACTTTTTGTGGTATTTACAATGACCACTACTGAAACATGACAAACATACCATTTATTGGAGCTTTATAACATAACTCATTACAATATTTACAATAATAGCCACACAAACACACATACACATTTGCTTCACCCATCAAATAATCATATTTTCTATGGAGCTTTATAAACCAACTCAATACAATATTTACAATAATATACACATATGCACATTTGCTCAACCAACAAATAAAATGATACGATGCTTGCATCTACAACAAGGGAATCTAGAGGCTCACACCTCCACCCTCAAAGTAATACCAGGATTCACCTCCTTCCCAGGAAGTCCATAATCCACTATCAAAGTCAAATTTGCATCCAATGTCCAATGCTACAATCTTGTGCCACTTGTCCTCTCAGTGAACAATTACCAACTCATTGTTCCAGGGTGCACTCCTAATCTTCATCTGATTCCATCTGTCAATGCGAATGACCAAAACAAATTCATCCCTGCACTTCCCTTCTTTGCTACACAATCCCTCGAGCAATCCGGTCACCCCCTTCCATGAAGTCACTCACCTTCCAAGTTCCGTTGGCACCTCCATCCTAGGCAGTCCATCCCTTGGAAAGGCATCCTCGCATTAGAAGATACAAAAACCAAGGCATATCCCTGCGTCAAAACCATCATACCAGTCATAGCATGCTCATGGAAATCAATGGACACTATTGGGTACCAATGTCCCACACTCCTAATTGCTTTACCAACATATTGCTACATTTTCCAATTCCTTTTACTGTTGCTGCTAATTCTTGTAGTCGATTTCAACCACCCAACCAGGCATTTCATTCTTTCTTGTACCAAGCACATAGTTTCCATTAGATTCAAAATAAATTTAAATAACTTCAAATCATACCCCATTGGTGGCCCGTCAACAAGGCACACTTGCAATTCTATTCGCTTCCTATCACAAGAAGTCAAACTAGCATATTTGACCAAATCATTATGTATAAGCATATCACATTAGGTTAGCTCAAAACACAACCATCATAGATCAAAATCATGAATCACATGCAATCATCAAAAACCAGAATCATAGATCACATGTAATCAGCATAGACTAGAACCATAAATCACATGCATAATAAAATTGAAATAAAATGTTGATACTTATCCTTTAATCAATCCTTAGCTTCTACCTTTGTCTTTATTTTGTACTCATTTGGATCAATTGCCACCCTTGACAAGCGCCCAGTGCCTTCTCCTCAACCATGTGCACATACACATAGCGTGCATCACACACATACAACCACATACGACATAAAACACCATCCAATACATGCATCTACACCTGACATAAAACACATACACCTACACCCAGTGTACAACACAACACAATACATATGCCTACATCCGATGTACACCACCACACAATACATTCGATGTACAACACAATACATATACGTACATAACATACAACACAATGAATACACATGTCACAATGCCACGACTACAGAATGCACATACATAGTACCGCATGTACACAACGCAACATGTACGACATGCACCTAATACCACATGTACACTGTACCACCTATGCAAAAAACCACCTACACAATGTGTACACAACATCACATGTACACGAGACCACTTGCACAACGTGTACACAATGCCACATGTACATTGTACCACCTATACAATGTGTACACAATGACAGATGTACAAAACACCACATGTATGACATGTACATGACACCACATGTACACAACGCCATATGCATGGCATGTACACAACATCATATGTACAACATGTACATGGCACCACATGCTCACAACACCACTTTTACAATCATGCACACAACACCACTTTTACAATCATGCACACAACACCATATGTACATAGCACCATATGTACATAACACTTCATATACAACATGTACATAACACCCCATGTACACAGCAACACATATCCAACATGCACAAAACACCATATGCAAAAAAAACCGCATGTCCCTCGTGCACACAGTACAATATGTACACAAAACCACATATCCAGCATGTACATAACACCATCTATACCCAACACTGCATATGCAACTTTCAAAAAACACTATCTGTACCACCTCATACATAACATTGCATAAACAACATGTACACACTATATATACACAACACCACATCTGCATAACATCACTGATGCAACATGTACAACATATACAACATATGCACAACAATAATACCTGTTGTACCTTTGTAGACAATTTTAGGTTAAGGAATTGTGCCAGAGTATCTAAAATGTTTTTCAAATTTGAATTTTTGGATGACCAATGCTTTAAACTGCTAAACAAATGCAGACTCTTAATTATTTATGTTATACTAAAATGGTTGATTCTTCACCTTTAAAATATTTTAGCTTTGAAATGATATGTAAGGTTGAACTTAAGAAAGCATATGATTCATTAAATCTTCAAACTGAGTATTCAACTAATCATATACAGATGATGCATATAAAATCCTTTCACAACCAAACAAAAGATATTTAAAACTAAAGGGAAGTGACAATTAAAAGATGTAGAGAAATTAATTAAAATAGAAAGTTTCAATTAACTAATCTTTGTAATTGATCATAACTCACAGGGGTTTTTAGGTAGATTGATATTCAATCTTATCTTACCTAGATTTTCCCATTAATTTCAAACATATGCAGAGATAAAAAAAATGGATACACAATAGAAAACATAAATACTCACAGGAACACAAGCTGCTTCAAGATGAGTCCAAAATCCTTGTATTAATCTCAGAAAAACTTAGAGAATTACAATTATGCTTACTAGTTTATTGTAAGGGTTCAACCCTTCATACTTCAAGCTACAAAGTATTTATAGAGTTTTCTTCAAAATATCTTGATTTAAAAATCAAGATTTATTTACAAAATATATTTTGAAACTAATTACAGAAATAGAACTAGAAAATAGAAATTTTGAACTACTTGAACATCTTGCACAAAATTTGAGGCTTATGATGATGACTAAGGATGTAAAGATGTTATGCTATTGTTTTTCCTAATTATTTGTCCCTTTGCTCCTACAAACTTGCATCTCGTCGCTGAAATTTTGTTGCCTGCCGCTGGAAACCTATTGCTTTGTCAATTAATGAGCTGACATATTTTTTCCCATCTGTCTTCATAAGGAATGGAAAGATTTATCAATTTCCTATAAGTCTCATCCACTTTAGCATATTTCTAAAAGGTGGGCTTGACTATGAACAAGAGTTTAATCTTATGCTGTATTAGTAAATCAAAACTCAATCCTTCAATAAAACCTTTTCCTGTAATGGTTCCTTTGATCTTAAGCAAATTTTGATTTATATACAACTATAGAATGCAATCTATGCTAGTATTCATCAAGAGTGACCAACCTGTCTCCTATCCCTCGCAAACCTGGAAGTCCTTTCTGATGTAGTACATTGATTTTTTTATGAAACTTATTGGTTTGAATTTCTATATTATGACACTTGTTTTCTAATTGCAACATTAAATTCCTCTTGGTAAGTATCCTCCTAACTTCCAGAATGGTTTCAATCTGGTCTTTAATCTCATAATATTCAATCTCTTCCTTTGTTTTTGAATTTAAAATCCTGATTATTGTTGTTACATCTCCTAGTTTGTGACCCACGTGCTTCTTCACTTGTGCTATCGCTTCCTTTGATTTCTCCAATAATTGTTCTTGTTCGAAAATGATTTCTATTGAAGGCCATAATTGAGTTATGGATTCATTGATATCCAGCCAAATATTTTCTTTAGCTTATGCGATAGTTTGAGCAATAGAAAACTCATTTTCAAGGGCCACTATTCTCTGAGTCAACCTATGACTCTTCTGTATTTCTACCAAGTAAGCATTGTCAGTTTTGATTTTTTGCTCCCGAAGATTGTTAAGTTGAGATTTTAACTTTTCAATCTCTTAGTCCTTCAATGATAAATCTCCCATAGATTTTGCTAAATCAATTGCTATATTAGTGGATTTTTTTTTTTGCTGTAATGATTGCTGCAATAGAATTTCCTACTATTGAAGTACTTGCAATGGATTTCGTTGCTATGGGAATAGCTGCTGGTACGTTATCTTGTTGTTCTTTTTCTTTTAATAATGTATCCAACTTAGTCTCCATTTTTTGTATTTTCATATTTTGTTCAACTATGATCTTGAACATTTTTTCTTTCTTCTTTTCCAATTCTCCAACTTCTTTAGTTTGTGGATCCTCTGTAGTAGGGAGTTTAAGCTGTTAACTTAATGCTAAGATATCAACATTTTTTCTCTTGATCATTTCTTCAACCACTTTCACATCACTAAGATCACATCCTAACTTAATCACCAAATCTTCTAAAGATTTAATCTTAGTATCCTTAGCCATAGATGATATTTTTTCCAACTTTAACCATGACTAAATATTATTTAATGAAAATTTCAGCTTGGATGTTGCCATAGTTGAGCTAGTCAGAGTGGAATAAATCATTTCTCCATCTTGCTTGTGTAATTCAATTTGGTCAATAGCATGAATTTGTTTAGTATCAAAAGTAAAAATAGGTTTCTTATAATCTTCTGCAGTCCTAGGGAATGGAAATTTAGGTTCCAAGAAGGCCATCTGAAACTGTCCTTTCTCAATATCAAGTGCAGAAAGAAGTCTGTGCTGTGAAACTAAAGTCTGTTTCCAAAATTTAGAATAGGTAGTGGCCTTCAATGCTTCATTTTTCCTTTTAATCTCCCTATATTTTGCAAAAATACTTGGTTCTGTTGCACTCTGAGTTGGATCTCGCATCTGAGATGTTTCTAATGCACCTTGAGAAACTGAGGATACAAGAGAACTTGGGAAAATCTCCCCAATTCTTGGAAAAGTTGTAGCATGGGGACCTATCAGTACCAATGTTGTTTGTTCCTGTGAACTTTCTTCTTGAAAATGTTCTTCAAGAGTATTAGTTTTCTTTCTTTTCTCAAACATTATGAAATCTGTCTCTTGAACTTCTGAAACAAAAGGGGAAACACTTTTCGTTACTCTCTTAGCCTGCTTCTCTTGTGGAACTAGAGTCTCTAATGTTGTTGAAATGAAAACATGTTCTTCTTATTCCTGCAATGTATTTTCTTGCCACTCTTCTTGAATCATGAATTTTTCTATTTCTGGTTTGGGTGTGTGTGCTTAAGGTGTAGTTTTATGTTCTACCCTTAACTTAGAAATAATCCCCAAGGGATCATAAGACCAGGTAAATCTTAATTTAAACTTCATCTGTTTCAAGAGAAGGTCTGCCTCCTTCGCTGATGCTCTAGTGTTACAAATGAATGGTCCAATCTATGCTTTCAAATTAAATTGAGACTTATTTTTACCTGATACAAAATGCAGCTCACCCATGTTCATCATCTATCTGATATATTCTAATGAAAAAATTATGATTGGCACAAAATTTGACAGTCTATATGGAGGAAGCTCACATCCATATACTTTGATTTTTGTGTAATTATGATATAAATGCCAATCTCCACTTCTTGTCTTCTCACTGAGGTGAAGGATTCTTTTGATTTGAGGTGAAATCCTAGGAATACCATCACTATTGAGCAAGCAAAAAGCCATATGTAGAAACTAATTTACATAATCACTGAAAGAAAATTCATTAGTGTCCTTCCTCGCCAAGGAAGTCCAATGAATTACAAACTTAGGATTTCCCTGTTCATCTAGCTTCTATAATAGAAATTGAAATTTGTGTGCTTGATAAAACATGAATAAGTACACAAGAACTAATTTATATTTGAAGGCTCCTGTTACGCAGTAATTTGTCACCGTTGGTCACCGTCCTTGTTACCCTTGTTTTCGCACACTGGAGGACACATTTATGGACCTGTGACCAGTGACACAACTTAAAAACACTTGCATTGGATTCTCCTAAGTATGAACTTCAAACTCCCTGAAGACACATTTTGCATATTAGCCCTAAAAAGTGCCCCTTTTCCATTAACGCGGGTCCACAGTGTCTTACCCGCGCCAATGGCTCAGTCCCTCCAAAGAGGGCGCGTCCATGGACGCTCTGTCATAGAGCAAAGCCCGCGCCACCCAAATTTGGTTATGATTTTTAG
>APFE030335106.1:11686-40458 GCA_000404065.3 Pinus taeda | reverse complement strand
AGGCGCCGCAGGAGACACCGCCGCAGGAGACGCCACAGAAGGCGCCGCAGGAGACGCCACAGAAGGCGCCGCAGGAGACGCCGCAGGAGGCGCCGCAGGAGATGCCGCAAAAGGTGCCGCAGGAGATGCCACAGAAGGCGCCGCAGGAGACGCCACAAAAGGCGCCGCAGGAGACACCACAGGAGGTGCCGCAGGAGACGCCATAGGAGGCGTCGCAAGAGACACCGCAGGAGGCACCGTAGGAGACGCCGCAGGAGGCGCCGCAGGAGACGCCACAGGAGGCGCCGCAGGAGACGCCACAGGAGGTGCCGCAGGAGACGTGGCAGGAGGCGCCGCAGGAGACGCCATAGGAGGCGCCGCAGGAGGCGCTGCAGGAGACGCCACAGGAGGCGCCGCAGGAGATGCCACAGGAGGCACCGTAGGAGACGCCGCAGGAGGCACTGCAGGAGATGCCGCAGGAGACGCCGCAGGAGGCACCACAGGAGACGCCACAGAAGGTGTTCTGGGTTTAGTTTTCTGTTATTGTGGATCTGGTTATCTGTGTGACTTACTGGTGCTTGATGGTCATTTGATATTTATGCATCCAGTTTGAAAATTTATGAAAAGTGGTCCTTGAAAGAAAAGAAGTAGGGGGTTGTAGCTCCCTTCCAGGAGATACTGGAAAACGAGAGAGAGTTGCAGCTCTCTGCAGGTTGCAGCCTGCGTACTAGTAAAGGACTGCACCAGTACAAGACCATTGTAAAAGGAGTTTCTAATTTGAAAGAAGATAGAGACATATTGAGGTGGTTTTCACCCACATTGGGTTTCCACCTTATATCTGGTGTTCTTTGATGTGACTGTCTGTTTTTCTTGTTCATGCTCATTGTTTTATGGTACTGATATGCAAAAATAATTCAAAGTATAAATAAGGAAGAATTGTTAAATGGACTAGATAATACTGATTCACCCCCCTCTCAGTATTATTTTCAACAAATAACACATCACCATCTGTGGCTATAGCAGTGGTCTCACCTTCATTTGTGCTCAATGACTTGTGATTTGTACTAGTCGGTCTCTGATCCTTTTATCCTTTCTTCCAGAATCAACATTCTTTCTTCATGTGCCTAGGTTTGCCACAATGAAAGCAGATGATCCTACTTCTCCTTGATTTCGATCAACCTCTCAATCTTGATCACCCTTTCCAACCTCAATCCATTATCCTACCACGATCAACTAGAGCTTCTCCTCCATAGTTTTCCGCAATTGACTTGCGTCGCAGCTCCTCATTCATTAAAGTACTACTGACATCATCAAACTTCAGGGTCCCTACAGTTTCTGAAGTGCTCATAGCTATAATTAAATTTTCCCAGTTGTCTGGCATAGAACAGATTAGCAAAATGGCTCTAATCTCATCATCTAAAATGATTTTAACAGAGACAAGCTGATTAATAATAATATTAAATGCATTTAAGTGCTTGACAACTGAAGCACCCTCCTTCATCTTGAGATTATAAAACTTCTTCATCAAGTTTGATGTCGTGTTCTTCTCATATAGATCATGTAGCTTCTTCCATAATCTTTCTGTCGTCTTTTCTTCGGACACATTGAAATACACATTCTTTGCTAGATATTGGTGGATTATTGCAATCGCCTTTCTATCTAGCTTATTCCATTCTTCATCTATCATCAATGAGGGTTTCTTTGTTGTGCCCTCAATCGACAAATACTAATCCTTTAAAATCAGTATATCCTCCATCTGTAATTTCCATAGGGAAAAATTATCCCCGCTCAACTTCTCCATATCTGTAACTGTTGTCTCCATTTTCAATAATATTGATGCCCCAAAAAACAAAAACTCCAGTTAAAAATAAAACTTTAATTATTATTGTTTAAACTTTAATAATAATGACCTTCCTCCTTTTGTCAAAATTCCTGTCTCCTTTTTAAAATATACTTTTCAAAATTTCAACATATAATTATATATGTTTCATAATAAATATAGAAACATATATAATGTTTGAACCTTTATTCAGGATAAATAAATAAACACTTCACATAACATGGAAATGTTGAATTGACAAAAAACTTCACATATAAGTGGAAACATGATTTGAAAACACAATTACTAACTCCACTTAAAACACTAACTAAATCCATGTTTCAGAGTACATGGCATGTTTCACCATATGCTCGTGGCCTTTTTATTTCTTGCAACAACTATCTTTTAGTTGTTAGTTCCAACGTTCCTCGACTCTCTTCTTCGCAACGATTTTCTGGACAGATCCTGCACATTCCTGGACTCTCTTCTTTGCAACGATTTTCTATGCAGATCCTTCACCTCGCATGTTCTTGGTAGCAATGGTGTTTCTGGCAGAGAAAACACACAGCTTTAGAACAATCCATTGCTTCCTCTAATGCAAATCTCAACACTGGTAGCCCATTTGGATCACACCATTCATTATGCTAATCTATGATGCACTCTATCTTGGTTGGGCATCACATACAGCGCCAGACAACGAAAAAAACATTCAAGGGAAATCTCCACAGGCACAACCCTCAACAGATGAAAGAGTAAATACATTATGTTCTTCAAAATATTTGCATTCCTATCTCTCAAAGTATTTCGCTCTTCCACGATTCAGGCATGCCCTCCAAACCGGAACCCGAGAGAGTGAATCAATTTCTCAAATTTGCTAAACTAGAACCTGAGAGACTGAATCAATGCTCAAACTTTCGGGTTGTAGCATAATTTATTGGAATAGGAATATTTATCACACTTCTTATGCAGTAGATTTATTCAACCCTTACCTAAGATCTTAGAAAGGATGGATTTCTTGGGCCTGGAAATACTGAAACACCCGACCCCAACTCGTCGTCTATTTCTCTTTCCCATGGAGAAAAAGCAGGAGCATAGGTAGCATACCCAAAAGTGGATCTATATACATATGCTTGAGTGGATTCAATAGCTAGATTATTGAAAAGAATGTAATTAGGTAAGCAACTTCCATGTTTTCATAGTTTTTTGCAGTTAAGATGCCTTGATAAGGCACCAGTCAAACAACTTCTGGTTTTTTCTACATGTGGGATTTTTTAAAAAGCACTTGACTTGTGGATGTGAGCAATGTTGTGAGCCTCAACCCTCCCTCTTTCTATCTCCTACCTCAGTCTTCTCTCCTTCTGTCTCTTGTACCACAACCACAAATAAGCTCTTTCCTCTATTATCTATCATGTGAGATTAAATACCATGAAGAAGCAATATGAACCAGAATGCCTTACAACTTGCCACATTACTGCTTGATACACCACCTGTAGGATTGTCCAGAATTCACCAACATGTGGCATCTACGACATTTGACACCATTGTTAAAAAAAAATTGGATATAAAAAATCTTTGCACAGCACAAAACTTTGCCCCAATTGTACTTTGGATAAAATGAAGGCACCCACTAATAAGTTGTAACAACATAATTGGACTTTGGATAAAATGAAGGCACACACTAATAAGTTGTGACAACATAATTGGACTTTGGATAAAATGAAGGCACACACTAATAAGTTGTGACAACATTCCTAGATTTCAGATAAAATATAGTTTGTCACAAAATTTTCTAGCATTGGATAAGTTAAGCCTGCAATAAGAGGTCTATTTTTTCCCTGGAAACTTTGGTAAGATTTTGATAAAATTCGCAAGAATTTTTGTATATCCAGGTTATAGTTGTCAAATTTCAAGATTTTAGTTGCCTCAGAAGTTTTTGATGGTACTGAATCCATTTCTACCATCAAAAACATTATTTAAAAACTGTTAATGAAAGATGTTTTTAGAAACAATTCCCGAATTCCAATCACTTTTGGCCAAACACTGCTAATGCAAGAATTTTTTTAATTTTTCTGCTCGGATTCCAGTCACTTTAGGTCATCCAGGTAATCCCTCCACCTGGGTAGACACTTCCTTTCGGAATGGGAATGTTCGACGGGAAATAGAGGATGTTGCCCAACAAATAGCAGGGGAGTGCAAAGGTTTGCCTCTAGCCATAAATATAATCGTTGTTGCAATGGGAAACCATACCCATCAACATGAGTGGGAGCATGATTTACATCAAATGCAAAACCTTGAGGAGAGCTTTTATGACATGCACGATGAATTTGACAAAAAAATATTTCAGTGCCTCAAATGGAGTTATAATGCTCTTCTAGACTATTTGAAGCCTTGTTTCCTCTATTTTACAAATTATCCCGAAGATAGAGAAATCATGGTTGAAGGAGTCATAGACATCTGGGTCGTTGATGGTCTGATAAAGGGTAGCGGAGAGAGATATTTTCCTGACCCTACACACAGTTTTATCAACTACCTAAGGGATCGTTATTTGATTGAGGTGGTAAGTAATGATGACCTGGGAAGGATTTTGTATGTTAAAATACATGATGTACTTCGTGATCTGGAAATTCACATTACAGAGGAGCAGAGATGTTATTTTAAAGCCAAAAGGGGTGTCAACAATTTTACTTTCGAGGAAGTTGTCAATGAAGGTATGGAAAATTGTTATTAATGACTAATAATCTACAATCCCTCCCAACAACATTCACATGCTCATCCCTCTTAATTTTGTTGTTAAGGGAGAATCTGCTCAGAGGGGTGAAGAAGTGGGATTGAAACTAGTGAAATGAATCGCATAGCGTCAATCATCACTTCCTGAAGAAGTGGGAAGTGGGACTGAAACTACACTTCTTGAAGAAGTGGGAAGTGGGGCTAAAATTAGACTAGTGACGATGCTCACAGGGGTGAAGAAGTGGGATTGAAACTAGTGAAATGAATCACATAGCGTCAATCATCACTTCTTCAGAAGAAGTGGGATTGAAACTAGTGATGATGCTCAATGATGACTAGGGGTTAATAAGTGGGATTGAAACTAGACTAGTGATGATGCTCACAGGGGTGAAGAAGTGGGATTGAAACTAATCATCACTTCTTCAGAAGAAGTGGGATTGAAACTAGTGATGATGCTCAATGATGACTAGGGGTGAAGAAGTTGGATTGAAACTGGTGAAATGAATCACATAGAGTCAATCATCACTTCCTGAAGAGGTGGGATTGAAACTAGTGAAATGAATCACATAGCGTCAATCATCACTTCTTGAAGAAGTGGGATTGAAACTAGTTAAATGAATCGCATAGCGTCAATCATCACTTCACATAGTGTCAATCATCACTTCCTGAAGAAGTGGGATTGAAATGCTCACAGGGGTGAAGAAGTGGGATTGAAACTAGTGAAATGAATCACATAGCGTCAATCATCACATCTTGAAGAAGTGGGATTGAAACTAGTGATGATGCTCACAGGGGTGAAGAAGTGGGATGTAAACTAGTGAAATGAATCACATAGCATCACTCATCACATCTTAAAGAAGTGGGATTGAAACTAGTGATGATGCTGACAGGGGTGAAGAAGTGGGATTGAAACTAGTGAAATGAATCATATAGCGTCAATCATCACATCCTGAAGAAGTGGGATTGAAACTAGTGATGATGCTCGCAGGGGTGAAGAAGTGGGATTGAAACTAGTGAAATGAATCACACATAGTCAATCATCACTTCCGAGGCTTGCACTCGGTAACCAAGACTTCCTGAAAGGTCACCCATCCCAGATGGCTTCTGGCTCAAGTGTGCTTAACTATGGAGTTTTCCCCATAATCAAACCCACTTAGCTTGCTACCCCATTTGCCAATCCTTAGCAAGTATTGTGTGTCATGAACCATTCAAGTAGAGTTCCCTTCACTCTTTTGAGTTTAAGTAGTAAGGGGTTTTCACAGTTCATTATATTAGGTATCATTTTTTGATATTCAAAAGTGTTAATTAAGTCATTCATCTATGACCATTTCTATGAGAGGTAGTTAACTGACTAATTTCTCATGATTTTGAATAGTCCACTTAGCACTCATTGCATTAGATGATTAAAGTTCCTGAAATATTTCTCGACGATTTTCCCTCACTGAAGATCTTGATCATAGTGGGACTGGGATAATGTTTCTGCCTCTTTGTATCGATAATCTGAAATATCTTTCCTCCCTCCGACTATAGTTGACGGACATTCATGAAGAGTTGGAGATGAGGATGGGTTTTCCAAAGCTAGAGGAGTTACATCTTGAATTCCTAAAGTCGTTGGAGTGTGTGGGGTGGGGGTGACAGTGGGAGCAACAAGTGGAAGGGGAGTGTTGGGAGAGGGGTCATCGCCATTAATCTACATGCTCAAGTCTCTCTTGGTATATGAGTGCACGGCATTGAAGAGATTGCGTGGGGTATGGGATAAGTTGAATCCTCTGGAGGAAATAAGAGGTTCAAGAAAATGGTGGGATGAAAACATTACTTGAAAATAATTTTAAGTTGTTGTTTTGAAGTGGAGTGTGTTAGTGTAAATGTAATTGAAGTAATTATTATATCAAATAGAGTGTTTGTCATCTCACTCTGTGAATTTTATTGGTTGCTTTAGCTATGTAAATATAAGTAGAAGGCACATTGTCAATTTGTAATTCAAACTATGTATTATATTATGTAACTTCATAAGCAATGCTTAAAAAAACAAAGATAAAAGTCATGTCTCTGATGGAACAATTTTAACCTATTTAATTTTTAAAAATTATAGGTTAACGTTGTTGTTTATATTCCTCATCTTATATGATTATATTGCTCACTATGTATGGTTATAACTATAGGAAACTGAAATACAATAAAATTTGTTATTTTTTTATTATTGGAGCAAGTCCCCAGATCTTGGTATGCTCACATTGATAGCTACCTAATGAAGCTTGGATTTACAAGAAGCAATGTTGACCATAACCTCTACTTCAAATTTGTCAAATTTATGCCCCTTATTTTGGTATTATATGTTGATGTCTTGTTCTTGACAGGTGGAGAACCTCTTATTCACGAGTGTAAGAAGGAGCTAGCCTTTAAGTTTGACACGAAAGACCTTGGTTTGATGCACTACTTCCTAGGCTTAGAGGTGTGGAAAAGACCTCGTGAGATTTTCCTTTCCCAGGGGAAATATGTTTTCAAGTAGCTAGAGAGATTTGGAATGGTGGAATGCAAGTACATGGCCACACCAATGGAGATGAATTTTAAGAAGTTATGAGGTGAAGCTACATGACCTGATCTAGAAAATCTCTCTCAGTACCGATAGTTGATTGGGGCACTATTGTTCCTTGTAAACACCCACCCAAACATATGTTTTGCGGTTAACACTTGAAATAATTCATGACCGAGCCTCTACATGCACATGGGGTTGTTGTTAAGCATGTGTTTAGATACTTACATGCGTCTACTAATCTTGTTATGAGATATATTGTCGGAGATGTGATGCTACATGGATACACTTATGCTAACTGTGCCATAAATTTTATTGACACGAAGAGCACGTCAGGGTGGTGTTTTAGCTTGGGATTTGTGATGATATCTTGGATGAGAAGGAAGCATAAGTCCATTTCCCTTAGCATATTGGTTGAGGCCAAGTATATTGCTGCTAGGATGGCTAGATATGAGGCAGTATGGTTGAGGAAGCTCGTTGGAGATTCATTTGAGCAGGTTCTGGATATGAAAATGATATATTGCAACAACAAGAGTGGGATCCAACAAGAGTTCCATGAAAAGTCCAAGCATATTGATATTTATATCAATACATACAAGATATGGTGTTGAGAGGAGTCGTAAGACTCCATCACAGTTCGATAGATGAGAAAATAGAAGACATTGTTACCAAGGCTTTGCCCAAAGGGAAGTTCTTGGTCTTTAGAGAGTAGCTTGGACTAATGGAAGTGACCCTGTTAGGAGAGGGCCAGGGCTGATTGAGGACACTAAGTTATTCTCTTCCCCCCTAGTTGAGCTCCCAGGGAGAGGAATTGAGCTGGAGAGCTCCTAAGGTTGAGGGAACTCATGGAAAATAGGTGTGTATAATCCTTACCTTGAGGTAAGTGTGTATCTCACCTATTGTCATTGTAGGGTCATGTCTAATCCTTACCAAAAATGGTAAGTGTGTATCTCCCCTTCCAAAGTATACCCTAGTATGCATCCTATCCACAAGTTGAGCTTGTCGGGATTGCCACCCATTTGGCCAATTGGTGAGGAGACTTGGGGTTTTATGATCCTTACCTCTCATGGTAAGTGTGTATCTCCCCTAGGGTAGAAGACATAAGTGTTATACCACTTGAATCTTGAGGGTCAAGATGGGAATATCAACAGATAATATGATAGTGTGTGATCGTTACCACTCATGGTAAGTAGTATCTCACCTATTGTCATTGGATATAGGGTGGTAGATTTATCTCCCCTATGATGATTCTTCTTCTTAAGATTCGAGAGTGTTCAAACAGATGAGAAGAGATGAGCAGAGACAAAATATGATATGATTGAGTGATGATGATGACAAGACGTTTGAGATGAAACTTATGATGTAGTCAGTAATTCCTCCCTAGCTAAGAGGAAGTATTGAAATTTGGGAGCTCGGGGAGAAATTACCTCCTATGGGAAGCACTCCTCATACTTTGGAGAGCCTACTATCCCTTGGAATCATTTAGTTTTATCAAGGAAAAATAATATTTCTAATATGAAATCCACATCTTCACAAAATTTCAAGTCGACCTAGGAAAGGAAAAACGACCTCCAAGGGCACATGTAAATAGACCACATGTCACATCACTTGGAGCCATCTCATCACCCATCCATTCATATTCTATTAGTTCGAATACTTCTAGAATTTGTAGGTCCAAGGTCACACATGTGAAGAGGGGAGAGAGAGAATCTATTGACTGTGTTGACTTTCTATTTTGGGCCTTTGACCAATATTTACTTTTGGGATTTTGGGAATGATTTGACTTGGTTTGACTTGGGATTTTGGATTTGTTTTGGAGACCGAATTTAGGAGAGTGAAGGTTGAGAATTTCTGGGCATTTTGACTCTAGTTGACCATAAATATGAGGTAGGTTTGACCATAGGTTGACTTGGTGCATTGACCAGATTTGAAGGCAGACTTTGTGACTATTTTGACCAAGTTTGACTGAGCTAAGGAGGCTTATTTTTCTGTTGCTTTGACCAAAATCTTTGGAGGATGATTTGAACATTTACCAAGATTGGTTAGTGCAGGGTTTTCTGCTGTTGACTTTGACTAGAAATTGCAGATTTGAATTTTGACCAAATTTGAGTTTTGGGCTCATCATTGATTAGATATTAGATGGTTGGTAAATGCTTTGAAATTTGGCTCATTTTTTATGTACTTGGACATTCTATCTCTTTTTTGAACATTTTATGACAATCTAATAGAAGAAGAATTTGGAAGGGTTCCCCCTTGTGGGGTTTTCCCCTACTCTTTGACCAAACTATTGTGTCTCTATTATTCTTGGTTGTATTCTATTGTGAATTTGGTATATTGTTCTATCTACAATTTCTTATTGTTCCTAGAAGAGTGAAATCATATTGGAAGTTTATTTATACTTGAAGAAGAATTGTTATAAGTGATTGTGTTAAGCATAGAACATTAGAAATTTAACATCAATGAGCTCTGTTAGGAATATTTTTAGACATTTTTATGGATGATTTTACACCATATGGTGATGAATTATATGAAGCATTAGCTAACTTTGAGAAGATGTCGGAATAATGTAAGAAAACACACCTTTATTTGAGCATTGAAAAATGCCATGTGATGATGAATGAAGGAATTGTGCTGGGACACTATCTTTTTGTTGTATGGATACAATTTTATCTGGTGAAAATTGAGGTAATATTAAGAATTCCTACTCCCAAAACATAAAAAGAGGTACAAATTTTTCTAGGGCATGTAGGTTATTACAATATTTTTATAGAATTTAAAGAAAAAAATTGCATCCCCATTATTTGCCTTGCTTTCAAAAGATGTGAAATTTATGTGGACTGATAAATGTAAAAATTATTTTGCGGGTCTAAAAGGGTGTGTATGAGAAGCTCCTATTTTACGTGGACCCAATGCAGTATTTGTATAGATGCCTCTGATAGTGTTATTGGGGTTGTGTTGGGACAACAAGAAGAACAAAAACCTTATGCTCTCTATTACATCAACAATCATTTAACCCTTGCTGAATTGAACTATATGGTCATTGAGAAGGAATTTCTTGCTACTGTACATGCTATCAATAAGTTTCAACCTTACATTATAAACTATCAGGTTTTTGTACATACTGACCACTCTTCCATTTAATTCTTAATGAATAAACCAATCACCAATGGTAGGGTTACTAGGTGGTTACATTTATTGCAAGAATTTGATATCAATGTCATGGATAAGCCTAGAAAGGATAATATCATTGTCAAATTCCTCTCTAAACTTCCCAACAATTGTGATAGTTTACCTATTAAGGATTATATTCCAAATGAATATATTTTAGTAGTTTCCATTCACTCACCATGGTATTCAAACATTTCTAACTAGTTTTTTATAGTAAGACTCCCACGCCACCTTTCTTGTAGAGAAAAATGAAAAATTATTCAACATAGTTCCTAATATTTTTACGTGGATGGCTATCTCTTTCACACTAGGCCATGTTATGAAATCAAATGGTGTGTGAGGGATGTGAAAATTCTATCATTGCAGCAACTGACTTACATTTCCTACTTATTTCAATTCCACAATAAGTTATTTATGAAATTACTTCAATAAACATTAAAATAAATACTGCTACAGATATCACACGGTAAAACAGAAACAAACATATGTGCAAGAATCAACACATTGACACAGTTATTTTGCACAACAATCCCCATAAAAATCCAATGTGGGAAAACTGGTGCAGCAAGGGAGGTTTTTATTATTCAGCAATTCTTCAGTACAACAGGGTGCCAAACTGGCTTACCCACAGAGAGAAAAAAATATCCAGCATTTCTCCCAATCCCAACGTCAGCCCAACTGACCTTTGCATGGCTCTCAGACCCTCTGCGTCAACCCTTGCTTGATTGCGTCAGCCCTGGACCTCTCTGCATCACCCACGAGGCCCAGTTAATGATTGTACAGTCTCATATTGCCTTTGCGTCTGCCTGAAATGCCCTGCATCTGCCTCTCTTGCCTTTGCATTAATCTCTAGTGGCTGATCCCATCTCTCTGTTCTATACTTGCTATCTCTTGACTGCTCACCAGACCATTGGTTCAATTTCTTAGCTAATCTCGCTCCAGAAATTGAATTGACTGGTCTCCCTCAGTGTGTTCTCCAAGTGACCCTCAAGCCTCCTCTTATACTTTTCTCATTGACAAATCAACGGCCAAGATTAAGTCCCTAATCAACAGCTAAGATTAGATCTAGCTTGATCCATGACTTTTGGACCATTCTAACATAGTTTTATATTAATTCACATTAATATTTTAATTTCCCTAAGTTTAGACTTAGGGACTTCATTAAAAATATTAATTATTTTAATATCTCCCCAACTATTTAGAATCTGCCCAAACTATTTCTGGGTTTTGGATATCTCATGTGCTTTAGCCTCTCCACAAATTTTCATGGCTAGAGAACATTTGATGCTACCCCAAATCAACACTCCCTCTTAGCGAGGACTGTGCTCTAGTAATACTCCTCACTGAGTATCACCCTGATCATCCGACATTGGTCCTTGTGCTAATGCTAAGCCTTCTTGCCCAACATCCTCTACACTACTACATCCTGTAGTACTGTCCATGGCTCTGCCACTTCCACTGCTGCATTTGTAGGATAACTCCCTCTGCATCCGCGTTGATGTTGGTCCTTTCTCCCAACACTACATCCACACTACAAGTTCAACTCCCTCTACATCCATGTTGTTATCACTCCTATTTATGCTACTGAAATGGGTTCTTAACCATCCCCATATTTTCTCTGAAGTAGTCAAACTTTGTCTTCCCAAGGGCCTTGGTGAGGATGTCCGCCACCTATTCTCATGTGGGAGTGTATCTCAATTGTACAGCTCCTCATTGGACATAGTCCCTGACAAAGTGACATCGGATATCAATATGCTTTGACCTATCATGAAACACTAGATTCTCATAGAGCTTGATGCGACTCTGATTATCACACATGATCCTGGTCGCCTCCATATTCCTTCTGAATAGGTTCACAAGCAGTTTTCTAATCCATATGGCCTCACGCGAAGCTGTGCTCGTCGCCATATATTCAGCCTCTGATGAGCTCAGAGCCACAGAATTATGTTTCCTACTGCACCAGGAGGTCATTCCTGATCCAATGTTGAAACAATACCCAGAGGTACTTTTTCGATCCACTGAACTTCCTACCCAAGCTGCATAAGTAAATCCACTCAACCTGATATCCTTACCTTTGGTTTACAAGAGTCCATAGTCAAATGTTCCCTATAAATAGCTGAGAACGTGTTTGGCTGCTGCCCAGCGTGCCCTCTTCGGTTCCACCATGAACTGATTGAGGGTGTCGACAGTGTAGCAAATGTCTGGCCTGATATTGACAAGATACATCAGGGACCCTATGAGCTACCTATATAGGATGGGACTGACATCCTTGTCTTCTGATGCATCAATATTCTTCTATTTGGTGATCATTGGCATAGCCATGTGTCTACAGTCCTTCATCCTGAATATTTTTAGGATCTTTGTAGCATACCTCCCTTGCCCAAGGAAGATCTCTCCCTTCTGTTGCCAAACTTCCAACCCTAGGAAGTAGTGCATTCGTCCCAAATCTTTCATATCAAATTCTATGGCTAGGTTCTTCTTCTAGTCCCCAATGAGTCTGGATGATCCTGTCAGAAAGAGATCATCCACATACAATACTAAGATTAGTGGCTCGTTCTCTATAACCGGATAGTAGAGATTTGGATCCACGTCACTCTTGACAAATCCCATCTTCTGCAAGTAGCCATCTATTCAACCATACCATGCTCTCAGTGCCTGTTTCAGCCCATACAAGGCTTTCTTCAATCTACGTACATGAGACTTCTTCTCATGAGTCTCAAAGCCCTTTGGTTGTTCAATGTATACCTCTTCTTCTATTACCCCGTTTAGAAATGTCGTTTTGACATCCATCTGATGGATCTCCCATCCCATCTGGGCTGCAAGAGATATCATAGTCCTAATAGAAGTATACCTAGCTACTGAGGCGAAGGTCTCCTCATAGTCAATCCTTTCCTTTTGAGCATACCCGTTAGCCACAAACCTAGCCTTGTATGTCTCAACATTGTCGTCTGCAGTGTATTTGATTTTGTAGATCCATCTTGAACCTACCACTGATCTATCTTGAGGTCTTGGCACCACCTCCTAGACATCATTCACCATTATAGAGTTGTACTCCTCCACCATCGCATCTAGCCAAAGCTGATGTCGAGCTGCCTCCTTGAAATTGGCAGGCTCTCCATCCTGAGCTACTAATGCCTGATATCTATCTGGCTATTTTCGCTCCCTCTTATTGTTTCTTGGCTCACCAATGAATTCTTCTCCATCTCGCAGAATCTGACGAAGTTCCCTGCTAGTTCTTCCTCTGCCAATAGGTGCTTCTGTTCGCTCCTCCTCCTCATCCTAAGACTCTTCCTAATATGAGGAATAATTCTTTAGTTCTGTTGGTTGAAGAGGCTTAACCAATGGTTCCTCTTTCGACTACTACTTGGAAAGCATCTTACGAGATCTTCTGAAAGCTTTTTCCTCCATGAACTTTACATCTCGTTATGCTACTACCTTCCTGCTCCCTGGAAGATAGATTTTGTATGCCTTAGCATTCTCACTATATCCCACCAGATATCCCTTTTCCACGGTCTGATCCAGCTTCATCTTCTTTTCTTCGGGTATGCAGCAATATGCTAAACTCCCAAATATCCTAAAATGACTAACTTCAGGTGTCTTCCCTGTGAAGACTTTCTCTGGAGTAATCTTGCCCAAAGCCCAATGAGGAGTCCTATTCTAAACACAGACAGTTGTGTTGCATGCTTCTACCCACAAGAATTTTGGCATAGCCTGATCATACATCATGGCCCTAGCTGCTTCTACAATAGTCCTATTCTTTCTTTCTACTACCCAATTCTACTTCGGATTGTAGGGAGCAGTCCACTTTCTTTTGATGTTCTCCTTAGCACAAAAATCAGTGAAGTCCTTATCGACATATTCTCCACCATTATCTGAGCACAAAACTCTTATTTTCTTCCCAGACAGATTCTCCACTAGAGCCTTGAACTCCTTGAATCCACAGAAAACCTCATCCTTGGTTTTCAGAAAATAAATCCAAGTTTTCCTTGAGTGGTCATCAATGAAGGTAAGGAAATAATTGGCACCAATGAGAGCTTTGATAGACATAGGTCCACACGTATCTGAGTGTATCAATCCTAGTACACTCTTGGCCCTGTGTTTGCTCCTAGGAAATGATGCCTTGGCATACTTTCCTAGAGCACATCCCCTTCATACATGATGAGCCCCAGAAATGGGTAACTATATCGGCTCATTCTGCCTATTATTTTTATTTAATCCACCATTCTCAATAGTTCTGTGCATTTTTTTGAATATATTTATGTCAATAGAGTGAATGGGGATAGTCACTTTGCCATGTAGTCTAATGAATGTTTATTGCAGATTTTTTGGGACCATTTTGGACAAAGACAAGGAAATCATGAGCAAATGGCAGCCAAACTCGAGGAAACAAGGGAGAGGACTTGTAGGAGGGATGTCTCCTTCATTAATGACTCTTTCCTTGAATTCTCCACCAACAACTCGGAGTACGCAGTTCCACATTGATGATTCCAAGGGGCAGTCAAGCAAGTCAAGTAGGGCTATTGTTATCTTCAGTTCTAGGCAGTTGAGTTCCTTAAGTTTAGGAGGACTATTGGGAGTCCCCATTTGTATAAATAAGAAGGTTTCAAGCCTCAGTAGGTTAGCCATTTCTTAGTCTATTTTCTCACTTTGGTGCAACATTGTACTCAACTCATTTTCAAGCTCTTTTTGAGATAGTTTTTATGTGATGTAACTGCTATTTTTGATAATGAAGATGAATGAAGTTTACAGCCAGCACTCATTTTTTTTCCAGAGGGCTAAAGCTGTTGGGTTAGGGCCCAACCCAAGTTTTCCAACACCTCCTTTGTGTACTTGTATGTTTTTTTTCCATTCATGAATTAATTTCTGTTGCATATACTCATTTTACTTCATTAGATTAAGTTGCTTTTGATGGTTAGAATAATTGTTTTTTCTTCAAGTTGCTTAAGTAAGTTGCTACAGTGATAGAAAAAGATCTAAAAAGGCTACTAGCAGGTCTTGATCTCCTTTCTCCTTCCTTGGGACCATGATCTGAGGTCAAGGCACTACTGTTGCCACTAAAAACACAGTTTTTGCTCTTTCATGCAATTGCTAGTGTGATACTTTGATTTGGAAAAGTTGAGATTGGTTTAGATTTAATTGCTAGATCATTTTATGCCCTTTTACCATATTATATTGCATGCTTTTCTGTTCATAAAGTGTTGTTCAACATTTTTCTAGTTTTAGGTCAGAATTTAGGTTAAAAGAGACAAAACTCTGTTTTTCGGTTCTTGCTTCGGTTAGTTTTGAGAAGTAAGTGTGCAGCTCTCTTGTAGAACATTCTAGCTCATCATTCTCCTTAAAACAACCATTACCAGCTCATATCTCATAGATCCCTCATCTCATCCAGCACATTTCGCTAATCTGCCCTAATTTCTGTATTTTTTTCCATAAAGTTGTTTTCTTGCCATTTGAGCAAATCCAACCATATCCTTTGTCCTTGATCCTCCTTGGCAAGTTATAGACCCCTCAACACCTTCATCCAACCTTCATTTCCCCTTTTCCATCATTTTTCCACCTTTAAACCTCCAAAAATTACTTTCGGCCTCCTCTTGTAGATCATCCTGTAGAACCTCTTGTAGATCCCCTGCAGCCTCCTGTAAAAGTTCCTGTGAGTGATTTTTCGAAGTTTGATCGCAATGGAAGTATTAAAAAAGGTACTAGGGACTTCTTAGGACCCTCCACACCTTCCTCACCATCTGCAAAAGCCAACTCCATCTTCCTTTGCCACCAAATCTCTGCACAGTCACAACCAGTCAAATCATAAGCATAATAATTCCACATAGAAATACTCAAAAGTACAAAAAGATGATTTCTTCTCATTTCTCTTTAGAAGTAGCCTGAATAAATGCAGTTTACCATTTCAGTAGTTAATGGCACCCATTTCAATAGTTTCCATCTCTTTTTACAAAAGTAGGGTTAGTGGGTAAACTATGGTTTGCTAGGGTTTGCGGTTCATTTCAGTTTTCCTTCTCTTTCTGCAAGTAGAATAGCCCCTATAGAGGTAGTTTCCTTTCATCACAATTAAAGCTTCTTCTGAGAACTCATAGAAGTTGGCTTAAGCTCCTAGCAAACTTACGCCAGCTGATCAAGTGACAGCCCACAGTAAGAACTAGTACTTGTGCATACAACACCGTCGCTTCCAAGTTTGTTACGAACTACAGGGTTGATAAAAGTAAAGAAGGAAGCCCCAGGAGTTGCAGCATTATTGCTGCAATACTAGAGCTCACCACTCTTTTTGGCGCCATTGCTGGGGAAGTGTCAGAGTATTTTGTAATTACTTCTCTTCTTCTATTTTCTACTGCAACATTCTACTAAGTAGTTTATTTCAGCAAAAGTAGAGTAGTTGTTTCATTTCAATTCTGCAAAAGTAGATTAGACATTTCCTTCTTTCATTTCAATTCTGCAATTTCATTTCAACAAGTGTAGATTAGACATTTCTTACTTTCATTTCAATTCTACAATTTCATTTCAGCAAGTGTAGATTAGACATTTCCTGCTTTTATTTCAATTCTGGAATTTCCATTCCAGCAAAGTAGATTAGTCATCTCCTGCTTTCATTTCAATTCTGCAATTTCCATTTCAGCAAGATTCATTTTAGTTAGTTGCAAGTTGTTGGTCAATCGATTTCAGTTTTGCAGGTGCAAGTAGAAAAAAACACAAAAATCACCAAAAAAAAAAGAGATTTCCTTTCATGCCTCATAGGAACAGAGACAATTCAGGAAAATTCCTACCCAACACCCCCACCACATCACTAAGTCACCCTTCTCTCTTCTTTGGTGGCAGTGAATCAGAAGAACCTATAGGTGAACCTCCAGAGATATACGAAGATACTATAATAGAAGAAGAGCAAGAAACCATTCCTCCTGAGACCATGGTTGAAAACAGAAACGTTAGAGGAAATGGGGAAAGAATAGAAGGTGCCTTTCCTATCCGAGAGACCAATGGAGATACAAAAATGAAAAACATAAGTCCTTCAGCCTTACCTCACTTCCATGGACTGACTACCAAGGATCCTAATACCTTCTTGTTTGAATTTGTTGTTCTTTGTCAAACCTATGACTATGCAGAGGATGAGCAGAAGTTGAAATTGTTCCCTTCTACCCTCAAGGATGCAACATTGCACTGGTTCATGGGGTTACCTAGAAATAGTATCACAACTTGGGCTCAGATGTAGCAAGCCTTTAACAAGAAGTACTATGACTACTGCAGGTCAAAGGATACCAAGGAAGAAATCTTTCGAATGACCATGGGAAGTGATGAATCTTTAGAAGACTATGAAGAAAGGCTTCAACTCAGTTATAAAAGGGCTAGGTACACACTTGACCCCAAATCTCTGAAGTTGGTTCTGCTTAGAGGAGTCCCTGAAGACTTTCTAGATACCCTCCATTTGCTGGCTAGGGGATACATCTACCAACTACCTTATGACGACATAAAGACTGTGTTTAGAAACCATTCTAGGTCAGTTAGAAAGAGAGGTAGGAGAAGTCAACCTTTAGCCAGTACACCCTCATCCAGCTCATCCCTTAGAAACGAACTTGAGAATCGGCTGGAAGATTTCAAGAGCGAGATGAGGTAGACTCTTGCCATGCAAATGGATACCCTGCATATCAAAAGGAAGCAAGAGGAAGTCGAGAGGGCTTTGGCCATATTTTGTCCCAGGTGCATTAGAAAGCATCCTAGGAACGAATTTCCATTGCACTCTATAGAAGTGCATTTAGTCTGTGAAGAAGACCATCCTACGAATCAATGCTCTTCCTTGCCCAGAATTAAAGCTACATATCAAGGGGTCGAAGGAGCCACTGAACCACTCTATTTCATGAACCAAAGGAGGCCACATGGACCCAGACCTTACCAGTAGGGAATGCAAGGGACATCCCAGACTTATTACAACCCCAATCAAGCCCCTTCCATGCCTTCTTGGGGTCCCCCTGCTCATCCTTCCTGGTCCACACCCCCTCCTTGGTCATATCCTCCTCAATACCAGGGTCTGCCAGTTGCTCACTCGTTTCACTCTTATGCTCAACCACAGCCTCAAGGGAATGCACCTCAACAGGGGTGGAGGCCCCAATACAACTCTCCTCTCACTCTTTTTCCTCCACCACCTGCTCAACCACAACTATTACCTCTTGGTCCACCAAGACAACCCCAAATACCTGCTCAATCGAACCCGAACCCCAACAATAGATAGGCCCAGTAGGTATATAGAGGAGAAACATCATGTCTGACCTATGTTGTGGAGATTCAGGATATTAACCTACGGTCTAGGAAGGTTCTCCTAGATAGGAAACCTCCCCTTAAGGAGGATGAGGAAGAAAAACAAGAAAGTGAACCAAAAGTCATTCCACCCTTTCCTGAGAGACTAACTGGAACCACACAACTGACCCCAGAAGAAACTGAACTTCTGTGAGAATTAAAACAATTATTTGTAAAAATACCACTTCTCCAAGCCATAAAACATGTGCCCATATACAACAAGATGATCAATGAGAAGTGCTTCAGACACCCAGGCAGGCGCAAGAGAGATGCTCCAACTATCAATGTCATAGGAGAACTGTCCGACCTAATGTTGGGGCAGGTAATGTGTCCGAAATATCTAGACCCTGGGAGTCTTGTAGTCAATGTCCACATCAATGGCACCATAATCCCCCATACCTTAATTGATCTAGGGGTTGCCATTAATGTGATGACCAGGGACACTATGCTCAAACTCAACCTTCAAGGTTCCCTGAGAAAGACCACAACAGTCCTGCAGTTAGCAAACCGCTCCACCGTGACCCCTGAGGGGATTGTGGAAGATGTAATGGTCTCTATTGATTCCTGGGAGTACCTTGTTGATTTCCTAGTTCTCCAGCCAAAGGCAAAGCTCACTGGGTATCCTCTCATTCTGGGAAGGCCTTGGTTGGCTACTGCAGATGCCGACATCAGTTGTCGAGCTGGGAACATGACAATCAAGAACGTGCATATGTCCAAACATCTAGTCCTATATCCTCCTACCCAATCTCTGTTAGAACATGATTTACCCCTCTGGTCGGAGGATAAAGAAGAGGATGAAGTCTATTCAGCACCATTGTGTACAGTAGAGGCTACCATGGGGGGACCACAAACCGAGGATGACCTTATTGAAAACTTGATTCAAAATCCACCCCCAGTGTGTTGCCATTAGAAGAGTTGGTGGAAGAAACTCAGGCCAATCCTGTAGTTGATCTCTATGTGGCTGATCCGACCTCTCCCCGAGTGAAGAATGTGGAATTCGGTCCAGAAAGAACCTTGAGGATCAACTCATCCCTATCCGCCTCTCAGGAGGAAGAACTGTGTAACTTATTGGAAAACGACTTGGATGCTTTTGCTTGGAACTATAAGGAGATAAAGGGAGTCCACCCTTCAGTCTGTACTCATCACATTTACATTAAAGAAGATTGTAAACCAGTCAGGAAGCCTTAAAGGAGGATGAATCCAGCCCTTAAGGACAGTGTCGAAGAAGAACTGCAAAAGTTTTTGGATGCAGGATTCATCTACCCCATCTCTGACAGCGAATGGGTCTCTCATTTGGTGCTAGTTCCAAAGAAAAATGGGAAGTGGAAAATTTGTGTAGACTATTGGGAACTGAACAAGGCCACCAAGAAGGACAATTTTCCTTTGCCTTTCATAGATCAAGTGTTAGATGGCCTGGTAGGGAAGAAGTTCCTCTCCTTCCTATATGTGTTTAGTAGGTACAACCAGATCCAAATCATCCTGGAAGACCAAGATAAGACCACTTTCACTTGTCCTTGGGGTAATTTTTCATACCGGGTCCTTCCTTTTGGGTTGTGCAATGATCCTGCCACTTTCCAGAGAGCAATACTGAGCATATTTGCTGAACTGGTTCATGATTCAGTGGAAATCTATATGGATGACTTTACCCCTTATGTTTCTAACTTCCAAGAAGCTCTGACTAACCTGGGAAAAGTTTTAGCCAAATGCATCAAAATGAACCTGTCCCTCAGCCTTGAAAAATGCACATTCCTGATGACTGAAGGGACCATGCTAGGTCATACAGTTTCTCAGCAAGGATTACAGGTGGATCCCAACAAGATTGCTATCATCCAAAGGGTCCCACCTCCTTAAAAGGTAAGAGATGTGCGGAGTTTCCTAGGCTTAGAAGGGTATTATTGAAGATTCATTAAGGATTTCAATAAGCTAGCCTCTCCATTGTTTGGTCTTTTGGGAAAAGATGTTGAGTTCATATGGACTGACCACTGTCAAGAGGCTCTGGATACCTTGAAAGTTAAACTGGTAACTGCCCCAATTTTGGGAGGTCCAAACTGGGCCCTACCTTTCCATATTCACACAGATGCCTCAAACAAAGCAATAGGAGCAACCTTAGGGAAAGTTGATGAGAAGCTGCCTTATGCCATATATTTTGTCAGTAAGAGCTTGTCCAAGGCATAATTAAACTACATTGTAACCGAAAAGGAGCTCCTATCTATAGTCCATTCCCTAAACAAGTTCAGACACTACATCACCGGTTATCAAACATTCGTACATACTGATCATGCTGCAATTAGGTATTTGATGAATAAACCAAATGTAAATGCTCTTATTATTAGATGGTTACTTTTATTGCAGCAATTTGATCTGACCATTGTTGATAATCCAGGTAAGGAAAATGTTGTTGCTGATTTTATGTCTAGATTAGATCTACCTACAGCTGAAGAAGGATTGGTGGAAGATCAAATGCCAAATGAACACCTATTTGCTATTTCAGTACTCTCTCCATGGTTTGCTGATATAGCAAATTACTTTGTTTCAGCACAGTTTCCGCCACACCTATCCTCAAAAGGGAAAAGCAAGATCGTGAGGAAAAGTGCCCCATTCACCTAGATTGGGGGTAATCATTTTAAACTTGGCCTAGATCAGATTTTGAGGCGATGTGTCAGGGAGGAGGAAGTTTTTGAAATTCTCCTGACCTATCACGATGGGCCCTGTGGGGGCCATTTTGCAGCAAAAAGGACTGCCTTCAAAATTCTGCAAGCAGGTTACTATTGGCCCACTCTTCATCAAGATGTCAGAAAATATATCAGCCAATGTGATCGATGTTAAAGGATGGGGAAACCTACTCCAAGGGATGAGATGCCCCTGCAACCTCAAGTGACTTTCGAGCCATTTGAGAAGTGGGGCATAGATTTTGTGTGTCCCATCAACCCTCCTTCAAAACATAAATCTTACATTATTGTGTGTACTAATTATCTGACAAAATGGGCAGAAAAAAAGGCAAACAAGGCAGCAAAAGAAGAAAAAGTAGCTGAGTTTTTGAAGGAAAATATCTTTTACAAGTTCGGTTATCCAAGAGAATTAGTTAGATACCAAGGGAGTCAGTTTACCTCCAAAATTGAAGACCTACTCACCCATCACAAGATTAAGCACATAACTTCCACCCCTTATCATCCGCAAGCAAATGGCCAGGTGGAAGTCACTAACAGAGCTTTGGAAGGGACTTTGACTAAGGCAGAGAGTAGCAGCAGAAAATATTGGGCAGATCAATTGGTTGAGGCCACCTGGGCCTATAACACCACATGGAAAACCACCACAGGATTCACACCCTATGAGTTGGTCTACGGGAAGAAGGCTTTGTTGTCAGTATAATTTGAATATAACACATTGAGGATGATAGCTTAGCTGGACCTAGATCTCAGCCATGCACAAAAGGAAAGGTTACTTCAACTAAATGGATTGGATGAGCAGAGATTGCAAGCCCTTCTCCACTTAGAGGTAGTCCAACTTCAAAGAAAAATATGGCATGACAGACACCTCAAAGAAAAACAATTCTAAGAAGGATATTGGGCGTTGCTGTATGATTCAAGATATAAAGATTTCAAGGGCAAACTGAGGACAAGATGTCTGAGACCATACATAGTAGAAAAATGAAATGAAAATGGTTCAGTCCTTATCCAGACCATCGATGAAGAAGCCATCCCCATGCTCGTCAATGGGCATCGGTTGAAGATCTACAGGAAGCACCTTTCCAAGTAGGAATTCATTGAGAATCTAAGTAAAACCACGTTGGTAGTGGAGTAGGTCTCTGCCTCCACTCCACCCACACCTTGAGCTAAAAAAAAAACAAAAACAACAACAACAAAAAAGGAGAAAAAAGAATAAAAGATCCCTGGGTGAAAACCTTTTGGAGGTGCCAAGGGCAGGCAGTGAGGGTGAAAACCTCCTGGAGGCGCCCCTACTGTCTCATAAAAAAAAGAAAAAAAGAAAAAAAAAAAACCTAACTTATTTTTGAATGCATTGCAAGTTGCAGGAGGGTCACACAAAAGAAAAAACATGGCCAGGCCGCATACACCCTTTATGACTCATTCCTCCATCGCCATTGTCTTTTCCCAGGCCTTGGTCTCATTTGTTCTGAAAATTTTGCATCCTACAGGAAACTTTGTGCATTCTACAAGAGGTTCCTATAGAAACTACAGAGAGCTCAAGATCAAGTTTAGAGAAGAATCCGAGGGCTAAAAATTTGTCCACAAGGCCTGTGGACCTCCCTACTACCATTCATCTGCCTAATTCTCCATTCCATCCTTTCACACCCATACTTCCACTCGCTTTTCATTCCCTGCATAGAAAACACAGAAATTATGTTTCTTTTGTTTTTAAACAAAAAAAAATGATGATGATGAATAAAACAACAACATTCTTCACTTGTTTCTTACCTAATGTATTCCAGCTGTTACTCCTTTCCTTCAGAACCTTGTGCAGTTGTCTTTTCAGTCCCTGCTCAAGCATCAACCAAGAATTTTAGAGGGAGAAGCAGCTACAGGAAATCCCGCAAGATTCCTGTAACAACTAATCCCTTTTAAAAAAAGCACCAGAGGCAGGGTCAGTGCAATAAAAAAAAAAAAAACAAACAAACAAACAAAGTGCTAAGTCTGAGCATGCAGAGCACGGTAGCAACTAACAGGTAAGTGGCTAAACCTATTCCTCTATTGCATGAATATTATTTAGGAACTACATGAACATTGAGATGGTCGCGATCAAATGAAATCGGTGGCCAGCTAACTGGCCACCCTCATTCAGTTCCAACCACCCTCGTTTAGTTCAAATCACCCTCGTTGAGTTCCAACAAGCTTCGTCCCATTCAAACAGCAGTTCAGATACACAATCAGCACGTGTGGCCCGTCAACTCGGGAAGAAAAAAACTCAGAACCAACAGTAGTGGCAACATATAACGGGAATAATGGAAGTGATGGCGGGCAGGCGACATGAAATACCATTATGGCACTGAACTAGGACCAACGGTTCGGATGGGGATAACGTACCCATCTTGCCACCTCACCTTGTCACTGCAGATCACGCCATTAGCTTAAGTACACTACAGTCGAAGCCTCCACCACCTTTTTCTTTCATTTGAGTCGATAAGTTCTTGACTGCAGCACTCACCTACCACCTTTAGAATAGCGAACCAGTCATTCTCTACCAGTTTTCAAAACCTTCTTGCTTATCGGGCTCTACAGGAGCATTATTGCATTCTGCAGGAGCAGGAACACCGTCTACAGGAAGGCCAGAGAGCAGCTCTATAGAGGAAAAATCCAGAATTTTTTCCAAATTCAAGCTCGAAAATAGATAGGCTCAGAAACCCACTCTGCATGTGATATATCTATACAAGGTGGTGGAATTAGAAGCAAAGTATTGGGTTGAAAAAGGCAAGGAACGTGAGCACAAAAGTCTGCCTGTGTTTTTTTGAATTCTATACAGTCTCTCCGTTTTCTTCTCTGCACTCAAAATCTGTCTTTTTATTCCTCTTATTCTTCTATAAAAAAGAGATGCAACCATAGAAAATCAAGCCTGGGAAAGAAACAAATTTTTAAGTCTGTTTACTCTGTGAGAAGAAAAAAAAATCATTGTTTTATATATTCTTTGTTCTATCAAAATATTGAGTTCCTCAAAAAGCCCAAGAAGTAAATTCAGGTCAAAAATAGTTGAAGGGAGGGAAAAATTGCAAATTGATGTTGTGAAAAAAGAAAAACACAAGAAATTCCCTCTCTGGTTTCAGAAAGACAAACATCAGTTATTCCTCTGTTTCTGGTTTTGAAAGTTTTTGCCTTCTTCCTCACCTGAGCATTTTCATAAGTCATTAAACACCACGCTAGGAGGTTTTATGAGAAATGAGCCTTTGAACTCCAACAAATTGCATGAACACCCCAAGGTGGTAGCCCTCTTCACCAGGGGAAACTAGATGCTTTTCTTCGAGAGAATTCATGGATATGATGAGGAGGTGACTGAGGAATTCTTAATGTCCTTAAGACCCCATTCAACAACACATGCTATGGTCAGTTTCAGGGGTCTGACCCTAGAGCTTACACCAAAATTTATCAACAGAATCCCAGGTCTTCCACTTGGGCTCCCTTGGAGCAAAGAAGAAAAACCACTAGGACAGGTTGCTAAAAAGACATTTTTTCAGCCTGATGAACATCCTGTAGAGGATAAGAATGGGATCAAAAGGACACGTTTACCTCATCCATGGGGTGAGGTCAACTACCAAATCATGAAATATATCTCTTGTGAAGGAATATTCAATATAGTTTATGGTTATCACTTCAAATTATTGCATGAATTGAGATGTGGAATGGACTTACCTGCATCTAGAAAACTTAGTCTGCCATATTTTCTCCTCCAGTCTTTGATGGCACCAAACTGAATGCAGGGGTCCTAGACCAGTTGGCCCACCATGGGCTCATTAAATTGTTGGTAGACGATGCCCTCCACACATACACCATCCCTATAGCCTGGGAAATTTTCAGGAATATGACATAAAAACTCTCACAGATGAACTCAGTCCATCTGGCAGTGAAGAGGAGGAGCAGATAGAGGAACTTGAGAAGGAAATCCATGAGGAAACACAAGATATTAAAGTAGAAGAAGAAAAGGAGGAAAAACAGAGAGAAGAAGAGAAAAATGACACAGCCACAGTTGAACCTAAGGCAGAGAAGGAAACAACATCGAAAGCAGAAAAGAAGAAGAGGACAAAAGCTGAGAAGAGGAAGAATAAGACAGCTCAGAAGAAGACTACCACTTGAAAGGTAGAAACTCAGAAGGAAATGGAGAAAACACCACCTGAGATAGCAAAAATCAAAACAGAGAAGCAAATACAGGCAAAACTGCAGAGGGTGAAGAAGAAAAATAGCAGGAAGAAATATCCCTTGAAACATTGTGTTATAGACATTTTTGGGCACTGAACCCCAATGATAAATGTCCATAAACTGAGGGCTCCTAAGTCCCTAAAAGTGTTGCTTCACTACCTAAAGGAACAAGGTCAGCTGATTACATCATCTCCCAGAAGTTCTCCACTAAAAACTGCTCATAAATGGTCAAAATTGGACCATACTGAATACCTAGTGCAGAGGGTGCGATGCATATCACCTTCCCAGTGTAAAGGGTGTGATGCATACTAAATGGCCCCTCTGTAGGGTGCGATGAGTGAGAATGGACAAATGGCAGAGACAGTTTGCGAGGTGGAAGATCATGGAATCTTCCAGAATCTTCCCCTCTGACACTTGCCTCTCTGTTCTCGACCAGAGATGAGTGAGAGATCATCAGTCTCCAAGTCGAATCAAGAACTATCAGAGAGAGGACACTAATCAAGACCTCAGAAGATGACTCACTCCCCTACAATCATCTATATATGGATCCCTCATCACAGAGATCCAGAGGCTAGAATCTTGTATCATGTAGAGAAGTGCTATTGGTTTTCTGGTTCATAGTGTTGGGTGATGTAATATTTACTTGAGGTGAAGAAGGGTTTTATTGCTGGAGGATGATGCTGGGTCAGAACTATTGGTTGTAATCCTCTTGCTATTCTTGATATTAATAAAGCTATTGAAGTTTTCCTCCATATTCTTGTATGTTTGAATGTATATGCATTTGTATGGTTAATACATATCTGGTCCTGTGTTATTTATGAATATAGAACTCTGTTCTTCGATAGTAGTACGCTGCTTTGATTCCACAGGTGCTCTTTGAAGCTGGGTAGACGAAGAAGAAGCAGCAAAAGATCTATCGAGAAGGAGAGGAATCAAGTAAGGAACCAAGCGCAAGACTAAGGTTGGTGTCCTTTGTTCCACTCTTATCTATTTTCATAAAGGAAAATGAAAGTAGTCTTTAATTGTTTGTTTCTAAGATAGCTATTGGTCTTAGTGGGAATAGCAGCTCCGAGTGGACACTATTCCCGGTAACAAAATGGAGACTCCACTGGGGACCACTATCATCGAGATTGTCCTTGCATCCCTCGGATCTTAAGGGATTGGTCTCCTCGTTTGCATAATCCGGTGTCGTCAACCTCTGATGATTATGTTGAAAGCACACCATCAACCAGTGAAAGTGAAGTATCTGGACAGAAAAGGAATCACAAATTTCCTTGTAAATTGTGTGAAGGCGATCACGCCATCCAACGTTGTCCCTTCCTAGACGAAGCTAAAAGAGTTTTGGATGACTGTCCTGCTTCACCGCTACGGCTCCCTCCTGGATATAAGAAACTCTTGCCAAGTCCACATCTGGTTGAAAATCCGGTTGGCACGCCTTTGTGGTCGGCCGAAACGTCTATCATTGAAAATGAACCCTCTGAATCCATACCAGACGAAAGTCAAAAGGTCGAGGTGGCAGTTGACCTGGTCTTGCCTTCAGAATGTTCATCTTCGAATGATACCGTCACTGAAGAGAAAGAGAACGACACCGTTCAAATTATTTTTCGTAAATACAGACTCCGATGAACTTGGGGGCAGTCTACCATTCCTTTACCACAGGAAGGAAGTTCATCAGAGTCATATCCGGCCGTCTATTCGGTCCCACCTCCAACCAACCTAGTTGTTTCCTTCAACTGGAATCTACTAGGCAGACCCCATTTACCAGCTAGTGTACCATTCCAAATCATTGTACAAGCTTACAGAATGGTCATGGCTGGTACCATCATAGATGAAGGGGCTTTTGTGAGTATCCTTCCCTCAACTGCTTGGAAAGCGCTTGGTTCGCCATCACTTTTGCCTAAAATGAGAAATCTGACGGGCTTTGACAAAGGAACCAGTCGACTGTTAGGGATCCTTCCCAATGTTCCCATTACTTTGAGAAAGAAAACTGTTCACATGAACGTGATGGTAGTCCAAGGACCCCTAGATTATAATCTACTCCTTGGATGTGACTATATTTATTGCATGGGAGCCGTCGTCTCCTCACTCTTTAGAGTAATGTGTTTTCCGCATGAAGGCAGAATGGTCAAGCTCGTAGACCAACTATCATTCCCCAGTTGACATATAGAAAATAGTCAAATGCCATCCCTAAATGGTCTTTTCACGCAAGGAATGTCTCATCGATCTCCAGTCCGTCCACCTGATGAGCGCAAGTGATTCAGGAGGATATGACGGAAACCCAGGGGGCATGCACCCTGGCCTGTTTCGGTAGGAAAACCTTGGGTATAGAGTAGGTTTCCGTGGAGGATATATGAATAGTCTGACACACCCATCCGTTTAGGAAAATGGGATTAGACTGGAATAAGGTTCCCTCGTCAAAGTTATGTGAGTGGAGGCGACTGTGCCATTCACCTTTGTCTATTTCGGTAGACATCGCCAAGGAAGCATTTTGTCTGCGACACGGATGGAGAGCTTTCATATGGTAGCCTGGGAATTTTTCACTATACTTGGGGGCATGCAAACCTTTTTGCATGCAAGCGAAGAGCGACCATTTATTTTTAAAATTTGTAGGTCCTCTAACCCTTTAAACTCGTAAGGTTGGGCGTTTCCTAGCTTGCATAAAGAAAGGATCCGGGGCAAAGCTTTAAAAGGTGCAAGCTCCATAAAAAATGGCATCTTAGATGAGATATCCTTATTATATGACTGGCACAAGCACTTTTAACGCGGAATTCAAGCTCGTTAAAAAATAAACATAAGCAATGAGCAAATGTTTCCCCCAGAGTTTAAGCTCATTAAAAAATGAACCAATTTTCCAGTAAATAACCATTGTGTATGCATTATCATCAGCTTTTGAGCCTTGGTCATGTTCTCATCCTCACCTCCACTCTGTTTTGTAGCCAATCATTCGCCACCATTTGATTGTTTACCCTTTCGAGGAACATATGCGAAGAGTGATTCTATTAGCCATCCTTGTGACACTGCCGTGATTGGAAAATTAAAAACCTTACCTGGAATCAGCTACTACCCGAAATCATCACTCGTTCCTCGAAAACGAGTCTCCCTTAAGCTCTTTTCAACTGACTCGTAAAATATGAAAAGATTGCTAAGCGATTAGCCTCTCTGGCTCGTTAAAGTCATCGGAAGTGCTATCCCTCCTCTAGATTTTAATCTTTTTGGACTTGAGGAATTATTACACAAAAATATCGAGCACTTGTCTTGTTCGGCTCGTTAAAATTACCGAACATTCATCCCTTTCGTATTATTTTATGCTTTTTCGGACTTAAGGGATTATATGACGAAAAAGAATCTTTGGAGTTTCCTTTCCATCCCTTTCAGACTCTCTAAAATTGAAAAG